>CAVNYN010290081.1:0-84779 GCA_963692815.1 Nyctanthes arbor-tristis | reverse complement strand
AATATTAAATTAGTAAATATAGATCTAGAATATTGCCTATTTCAAGTCTAAAAATCCACCCCCCCCCCCCACACACACAGAGAGAAAGTTGCATCTTTTCTATTTTAATTATATATATAATTATTAAACAAAAGAAATATAGTTGTCCTATGGTAATTTTAATTTGGTAATGTAAAAATGATGAGCAATCTTGATCTTTCATCAGAAAATGGTTTTACTTGGAGAAAACATGATTAAAAGGAGATTATGGGTTTAACCCATTAAGGTACAACATATTATATTTATTTTTATATATTCAATACTTCACCTTCCTGTCATCTATAAGGAATTGAATTTTAATGAATTAAATTATATGACAAAGTCTAGCAAAATAAAACGTCAAGAATCGAATGCATTCAATTGCTGTATATATGTGTATTGAAAATCATTTAGACTTGAAGATGCCGGTTTGCTAAATTATACGACAAAGTGTAGTGCATCCATTACTGTATATATGTGTATTGAACAATTATTTAGATTTGAAGAGGTTGATTTGTGATAAGAAGGTTAAATTGACAAACTTAAAAACAAATGTTGTGTACAAAAAAACTCTCACATTTTATGATAAATTGAAATTAATTTTTGATGTTGTGTTCTATCTAATTTAATATATTATGTTTCAGTAATGATATTTTGCCTCATTATTATTTCTTTAACTACTATTATTACTACCAGTACATCTCACGGTAGAAAAACTGACAAAGTGTTTGGCAACTGCTTGAGATTATAATCTTAATTATATTATAATCTTAATTATAATCTTTGACCTGACATTATTTTATTAATTGTTTTTATAAAATATAAATAATTGCGACTTGACTTTTACTTTTTGATTGTTTTAAAAAAAATAAAACTAATAAAATGATGTCTTCTGACATATTAAAATCGAGATTATAATCTATTTTAATTACCAAACACTTATTAATTTAAAAGTAAAAGGGGATCGGGAGGCTGTAATCCCTCCCAGACAGATCACTTTCTCGGATTGGCGTGCCGGAGATTGGAACCCCCAACGACTCTCTCGTTATTTCCCAATTTGACATTTAAAAAATTCAGACCAAAACCCGTTGCGAAACCGTTCTCTTTGTTGCTTGCTAATCACCTCGCATCAAACCTATTGTTGATTCCTTCCGTCGTCTCCTTTTCTTTCCCAAGAGCGACACAGATTCAATTTCTTGCGTAAAATAAAAACAAATTTGGGAGTATTTTTTTCCCTAAATTCTGATTTTGAAAACCTAGGTCGTCGTCTTCTTCTTCTTCTTCAACTTTATTGATTTACCCGGATGGAAATCTCTCAAGAAACGGAAGACTACATCAAAGAATCTATTGACGATGCTTTGGGACTCCCGGTATCTGCGGATACGTTGCAACTCAAACTACGCGTCTCCGAAGATGCTCGGCTTCGTCTCCATAGGCAGTATCTATTACTGCTTGACAAACTCAAGGAAAAGGACAGCATCATTGAGAGCGCTAGGGTATTTCACTTTGCCCGCTATTTCCCGTTTAGGTCACTGTCCGCTGTATTTCTTATGTTTGTTAACGTTTGACACTTACCAGGCCGAAGCAAATATGAATGCGGTGGCGCTGAAGAAATTTGTCCAAGAGAATCAGAAATTGGCCATGGAGTGTTCAAATATGTTGGAGCAATGCAATAGGTGGGAAAGGGAGTGCTCGCTTTATGACCATGATCGTGAGGCTTTGATGGACTTTGCAAATGAGGCAGATGAACGGTCCAAGGTAGCAGAGATTCGGGTAAATGAATTGGAGGAGCAGAATAATAAGTTGTCCCAGGATTTGCATCTCCATCAGTGCGAGAGACAAATGGTAAATTGATTTCTTTACCCAATTTCCTTTATCTATTTTTGTTATCATTTTAGCACATGCTTACATGGTTCACTGTTGTTGATTTTATTACTGATTGTCAAAATTAGGTAGCAGTTAACTAGTATTCAACTTTCTCGTGGTAGTTTAGACAGTGGGATTTTATTTTTACTTAAAGAAAACATATAACATTGATATCCCTTGAGAAGATGTTGAGGTTCCGAAGACTTGCATGCATTCATGGTAAAAAGGGGGTTGGGGGGTAAATTGGAAGATTATGGTTTTTGTTTTTAATTGTCATCTTGGAAGAGTTTGGTTGGTGGCTCTTAAATGATATTATACTATTTGTTTGAAGTTAAAAAGTCCTTTTTTAAAGTAGTTTGGATGTCTTATCTCTCCAATGACAAACCGTTTATGACACTAAGCAATATTCATGTTTCTCTATCTAGTCATACCGCAGCTTTGCAACATAGTCATAGCCAGCATCCTGAGAAGAGTTGGAACAATCATGATAGAAGAGTTGGAACAATCATGATAGAGCTCAAGCAAAATAAAGCCCCGGGGGGGTATGACAGAATAAACTATAGGAGGTAAATGGTGCACAAAGAGGATGCATCTCGATATATATTAGACAAACCTATGTTTGATTCCAGAAAATTCAGATTTGGTTGGGAAGAAATTAAAAGGGAACTCAAACCTAGAAATACATGGAGAAAGTTACAGGTGATATGGGGCTAATATACAGTTGGTTAACAGACAAATTTTCATTTGTTAGTGCAATAGATCAGGACAGTGAGACCAATGACCAAAAAAGTAAAAGAAGGTATACAGGAATAGCTTTTAGATTTCCACAAGTTCGTGTGATCTCTGCTGAAAACTGCTGGGAGCTGAAACATGGTAACTAATAGCTATGGTGGAGCTTTATTTTTATATTCCCTTGATGGCCTCACCAGTTGTGAATACTTTGAAAATTTTATTACAAGTGTTTATTTATATACAACAGCAGAACCAACACTTTTTTGTTTACTTTCCCAAGACTTGAACTTTTCTAGAAGTATTCCATTCCTAAAACTCGAAGAGCAGCCAGTCATATCCAATCATGTAGATAGAAAAGGAGCAGAGTATTAGTCGGCTAGGAGAATTGAAATTTTAGGATTTCTTGAGCATGAGTATACACATTGCTGCGGCCAGTAGAATATTTCCTGCTATATTGTTCTTCATTGGATCTGCAAGGTTAATGCTTGCAAGTAACAGAAAATTGGACAACTAACTATCCCCTAAACAGTTGATTAAGAATTTTGGTGCACATCAAGCAGGTCAGTAGCAAAGTACCAGGACTTTGCACTGAACAAATAAATGGCCAAATCCCATGAGGATTAAGATTGCAGCTGAAAGGCTCATTTCCTACTGAGATATACTATTTTTCGCTTGCTTAGTAAATTATTAGCCTTCATGCATGTGCACCAAACAAAATACAAGATCTAAATATTTCAGCTTTATATCACTTTTATTTTAAAATGGTATAATAATAAACAAATATTAGAAAACAATATATAGCAATTAACAGCAAATATACCTTTTAAAATTTAATATATATCAGTTGAATCAAGAAATTAGAACAACACTGAAACCTAGATAAGAATGGGCGTTACTGGTTTATGTAAGGTTTGAATATCTTGGATCTGCAGAGGTTTGAATTGGGAAGTGATGCTGTTTATTGTACAGAAGTATACTTGAAAACATGAGCACACAGACTTCTCTTTGTTCTTCACATATGTATTTCTTTCTCCTATTATGAGTTCATATTTCTTTATTTACCTCTTAAGATGAAAACTGGGAAGAACATCTTGTGGTAGATCTCCAGAGTTCATGGGAATCAGGTAGAGTTTGTTCCCTGTTTTATTTCTTTACTTTCCTTGTTCCTTGAGCCAAAATGACATACACCAACTTGTTTATGCGTTGCCCATTCCAAAATGATGTTATTAACTATTAGTTTCTGATATATTTGTCTCCATTAATAGTAGCCCCTTTTTGTTCAGCGTTGATCCTCATTGGGTTTATATAGAGCATCCAAAGGATGTAGAATTCAAGGCCATAAGAATAAGAAATTTAGACGAGCAGTAGGTGGTCGGTGTACAAATGACTGCTCTATTGATTTGCAGCTATTAACCTGGTAGAAGGAAAAACGGCTCTTTGAAGGAATTAACAAAGGTCACAGGAAAATAACTTGCAGGCGACGAATATTGAAGCCATGCCTATGGACTATATCAATGTCCTTTTGAGAAGTAATAGAACAAGTCATCAAAGACTGTTGCAAATGGGCTTTTACTGTGGAGAGGATTACCAGAAGTTTACATTTTCATGGGCAACATGGAAGATCAAAGCCAGAAAAGCCTCAACAATAGAAATTAAAATTGACATTTCCATTAACTCTATACAACAAATTTGAGGAAGCTAAGAAAGAGAACCCACAACAGAGAATGCAAAAATGATGGAGTACAGAGCAAATTCAGGGTTTGTTCTTCAGGCTTATTTTTTTTCACTACAAGATCTATAAACAAATCAAACACATACCAAACACACATTCTCTATTAAAAATAACTTTTCGCACTTCCCTATAACATCTCTCTACTTTTTCACCACACTTTCCAAACAAAAATCACTTTTCAACCGAAAAAAATAAGAAGCTAAAAGGTAGCTACAAAGATCAAACCGTCAATTCAAGACTTTAAGAAGTTAAGGAAAAAGAATACAACATAGTCACAAGAAAGAGATGTACAGATTCAGTACAGTTCAAATTCAATTTCATACAGGATAGGATATTAGCTGCTATAATGTAATCATGCAATAACTAGTCCTGAAATCAAAGCGAGGCTTCTTATTCTTGAGTGAGCTTACAGAAACTCAGGCATCACTTCCTAAAAATCACGAAACACTATTTTTTATGTAGTAAGCTGGAAAATCACCTAAAAATTCAACCTTTTATATAGTCCCGCTATAACATATCGCCAGAGCGTTCACAAACTACACTTTAGTTATAGTTATGGAATCAGAATTAATCTGTACATCACTTTCTTGTTTCTATATTCTTTTCTCTATCCTTATCTTTCTATCTCAAAAATTTCTTACCTGAATTTAGCCCTTGTTTCATAAAATTAAAACAATTATTATTGTCTTGAAGCATATTATTTTTCTAATGGAGACGAAATTAGCAGAGTAATTACGAAGCAATTTTGTGAAAGAAAAAAATCTGTTAGTGACTCAAGAGGTGTCAAGCAGCGGATGCCCAGTTTTTGGAGTCGAAGTGGTAATTGGCCCGATTCAGTTGCCTTCCACACATTTTTGCCAAAATTTCAGCACAAATCTGTATTCCTGATACTGATGTTCTCCGATTCTCTATCTTCACTCTATGTCTGGCTCTCTCTCTCTCTCTCTCTTCGGCAAACCCCGTGTATTGTCATGCACTTAAGGAGTTGAACCATTCTTAAAAGGGGTGATTGAAGGAGATGGGGATTTGTGAAGCAAAGTGTGGATAAATGTACATGGCACATGGACATTTCTTTTTTTCAGCCAATAGGAGAGAGGTCTCCCTATGGTCGGTGATTATTTGGGTTAGGGCTTAGATTTGAAAATTTACTGGAAGTCCACTAACTAAGCATAGAATTGATTTTGGGAACAGGAAAAATATAAAGAAAGCGAATTGATCTACTAATTTTGTGTATGATCATGATGTGGTGTCTTTGTTTAATTTTTCCTCAGAGAACATAAAAGTATTCAAGTCGGAAAATGGAAAACAAATAACCTACCAACAATATGCCTGAATGCAATGCAGCTTGAGAGATGTGTGACAAAAGGAACCAGAGGATCTGAGCCACCTTCTATTGGATTGCAACTTGCAAGGTGTCTTACCAGTTTGTGGGATTCTTTGTATTCAGCAATTTTGACACCATAGCGAGTTGGGATGTGGAAGGGTCGGGATTAGCTACATAATACTATGAATTTTGCCCCTAATAGTTTCTTAGGGTTGTTGTGTATGGAAAGAAATGGGAAAACCTTCTTCTGGAGAATCCTTGTTTCTTCTGAAGCAGACGCTATCTCTTCTTGCTGTGATGATCACTGACATTTTTGTTAGTTTGTGTTACCTTTTATATCCTTAAGTATTGTCTTCCTGTGGATTAAATTAGTACGAGAAGCATATGTTACATGATTACTATTGACTTTCACATTGAAAATGCCATCACATTGAAAAATCTGCCAATGGACCCTCATGAGTTATGTTAACATATCACACACACTACTGACATGCTGTTTTAAATTCAATGTGAAAGAAACCCATCCTCTGGGACTCTGGGTAGCTGAGCAAGAAAAGTGGAAGACAGGGACCACAATGTTTATTTTCAAGGCCAAGGCTGGGGAAAATTACCAATATGGGCAATGGCTTGCAGCTCTGTTGCTATTTTTCCCATCCCCGAGATTTTTATTTGACAAATTGCCATGAAACCTAGAAAACATGTATGGAGCACAAAGTTTAACGTGTAATCATCATTCTTTGAACTCACAAAACACGTCAAACAATGTCCAGATCTGGAATCTGTTAGTAAAGTGTTTCTATCATGTTAAAAACAGAAACCTCTGAACGGACTGCATTGTGCAGTTGCTCACCATGTTGAAAAGTTCTATTGAAGTGCACAGTGAGGTTGAAAAGCAGTTTTTGGTTTGTGTTGTTAAGTCAGACCGTCTTCTGTAGGATAGCAAATATAAACGAGTACAGACAGCCAACTTGTATTTAGTGTAGTGCGGCGGTGAACGTTGACAGTTTAATATGCAGAGCTGTAAATTTCTTGGATTTTATTTTATTTATTTATTATTATTTTTTGTATTTCTGTTTTCTTTATGTTTCTTGCCTGATACATATACCTTGCGTTGTATCAAGGAGTACCATGTTTTGTGTAATGTGAGCATCAAGTTTTGCTAACTGAATTATTCGTCTATTGAGTTTGAAAATTGCAATAATGTGATGGTTGAAGGTTGATGATGCATGTGCTGACGACACATCTGTGGAGCAAAGATTGCTTGATTCGTTATTAGCAACTATGTTTGGCAATGATAATACTCCATCAACTGTAAATGAATTTCTAGAGGCACATAGAGGAATTGAAGTGTGCCAGAATACACTGAATATGTGGCACAGGTAAATTTCATATACCAGCTAAATTTTTGGTTATTATGTTCGTAATTAAACTATATGAGATGTAACTTTACTGGATTTTCCTTTTGAAACTTGTGTCAGTTTTCTGGCTGAAATTGTTCTTTCTTCTTATAGTTTGAGCCCATCAACTAAAAACATTGTGGCACTCATTGCTGCAGCGAAGAATTTAGAGAAAGATAAGGATCATATAAGGATTAACCTTCACAGAGCTGAAGAGGAGGTACATATATACATAAATAGGAAGATAATAACACGCTAAGATCAACTGTCACGGTGAAGTGGACCAGGAAAAATGAAATATATTTTTCGATGTCTTCAGGTGAACGTTCTATATCAGGAAAACAAAATACTAGACAAGGAAAATAAAAGGTTAATGAGGCAATGCTACAGCGAACAGACTGCTTCTGCTTCCGGTGGAAAATACCCAACTGGTTCCATGAAGGTGAGCTATCATCTTCGTTTTCGGTTTTGGCTTTGCTAATTTGCAGCTGTGTTACCTGAAAATGCTTACCGCTTTTGTATTCATGACATCGTTTTGATTGCTAGCAGAGGAATAAGCGAAAATCTAGCCCCAAGTCAAGCAGCCCAGTTGACAAGAAAATTGATCTAAGTGATATCAGTTCACCCAGGCAGCCTCTCTCACCATTGCATCCCAATTCACCTGAGTCAAAAATGCACAAGAAGTAGCACATTATTTTTCTTTTCTTTTATTTTTTTAGGATTTTCATTATGTCCATTGCAAATCCATATATGACCTTGTGTGTATACTCAGATTTACTTTCCAAATGCTACATCTTAATGGGGAAATTGTTATGTTCTGTTCCTTTTAATGTCAATGGAAAAGGCTTCAAGATCTTGTTATTCAAGCCTCATGCTCTATGGCATGCTTTGCAGAACAATGGCCTTCGTATATTGATTCTGTTTTAAGCACTCTATTGCTTATTAGTTTTGATTTCTTTCTTGCAAATGAAATAGCCAAATCCAAGTACAAAATGAATGAGGCGCGCACCAGTTGTTTTGGTACAATTATAACCTCTTAGCTCTTCATATCTTGGTTATAAATTATAATCTTAAGTTAGATGTCACCCAATTCAACAATGGGTAGACGTCTGCAGTGGAGGGTGTGTAGTGACTTGTCATTGTTTTGTGCTTGAGCATCTTCAATAAATTCTCTCAAGATGCTCGTTTGTTTTGACTAGAGAGAGTATAAAATTAAATTTCAATGGACTCCGCATTATAACTTTTTAAAATAGAGAGGAGGTTTAATACACCAAATTTAAAGTCAAACCCACTCTTTGATCTTTATAATTAAATAGTTGCGTAGTTAAAAAACCTATTCTAGGTTAAATAAAAATGCATTTTGTTTCAGTGGCCATCATAATCTAGATATACGAATTTTAACTTTTTAATGAGAATACATTAAATCATGGTTTGAAAAGACAGAAATATGCTTTCAGACATTCATTAATGAAGTGAGACAATCGCCACGATTGAGGCTTATGCCTCTAATCTAACCAAACAAAAAGGTCTTAAAAGTTGTAAAATAATGAAAAATGACTTATTTCAAAAGTAAACAAAATAAATTGATCAAAAGTCTAGTACAATATCATACGTTGTTATTTTGAATGAGTTCGATAGTTTGCAAATTGTAATTGACTAGGATAATACCTGCATCAAATGCAGCATGTGGCATTAGGAGCTTAATTATTAAGACTTACAATTAATAGTCACCAAGAATAGGCATTAAATTAACATTTCTCAACTAGATAGTAAGTGTCATCATAATGGGTGTCGCAAGTCCCTTTCAAAGAGAAAGCAACTAATAAATAACAAATAAAAGAACCATTAAATGACAAAAGGTCCATCATGATCGTTAAACATCGAAGCATCAACAAGTAGAAAGATTAACATACCCTTTGACGACTGATTTCGACAGTTGATAAATGGAGTTTCAAATGTTGTAAACTAGTAGAACACTTACATCACAAGAATTGCAACAAAGAAGATATGATACTAACATATTGGGTCAGGCGAGGGTTAGTTTTTGAAAGTGCAAGACAATATAGACTCTCTTAGTGTAAAGTCGTGAGTTCTAAAAAAAGCTCAACAAAAAATTAGAGGATTACACCTCTTAATCAATGAGGCACTGCAGTAGATGTGTATTCCTCAAACTTGGAGGTGTAAGTCTCGACGAAAATTGCTTCTTATTGGTACCTTGAGCACAAGTAACGCCCCATATTAATACAAGGCATTAAATGTTTCTTATGAAAGGTAAAATAAGTTTCAAATGGAGAGTTTTCTAGAGAAGTTTGCAATATTTACTCTTTAAATTTAATGATATCCTTTATTTAAAAGAACATGCTTTTTAAAATAAAGAGACTATTAGATGTCCTTATGCATGATTGCTACATAAGTTTTTGTTTCCTAGTCTTGGTTCTTGTGCTATGCAAAGTTGTTTAGTATTTGTATCATATTCTTTGCTTGTGTAACATTATATTAGTCTCTTACCGATGCATTACACGGGCATACAAAATCCAAAAAAAGTGTAACAAAACCAAAAGTTAATCAGAAATGAAAAACCAAATACGAACTATACCAAGGTTTTAAACCCGTGCGTCAATTTATAATCTAATTAATACATAAGAATGTGAACAATTAGTTGCAAATAAATTTTATAAGCAAGGTATATAGAGAAAAGGTAACGAAATGCTTTGAGATGCTTATTACTCAACCATTGTTGTGACTTTGCTCATTAGAGTGTATATATAACTGGAATTAAGTTGTCATTGTTAGGATTCATTTTCAATATACTTGTATTTTTAGTAAATATAAATTCAGTATTTGAATTTAAATTAATGCAAATTCCAAATACATTTTTAAACACGGTCTTTGTATCGTTGAATTGGTTGACTTACAAGGAAAACTTTCTCAAGTCAATGTTTTTAAACCCGACCCAGCATTGACCCGTGGGATAAGTGGGTCATTGGTTTAACTGTCAATCGGGCAGTTGGACTAGTGGGTCAATTCTAATTCTTCATCTATTTATAACTAATTGTTTTAATAGTGTGTGTATATATAATTATATATTACTATAAATGTATTAATTATAATATGTTAATCAATGTTAATTATTTTATAATGCAAAGAGATGTGTTTCTAAAATAAAAATAAATAGGCGTACTAATAAAAAGGAGAAAATTTTGATGTTAATATCAATTTAAAATTAAGATTTTTGAAAATTGACAATGACCCATAGGGTTAATGAGTTTGGGTCACTAGTTTTTTTTTTTTTTTTTTTTTTGGGGCAAAAATCTGATAGGTGTTCGGTTTTCTTTGGGTCATTTTGTCGGGCGGTCTAATAGCAAGGCCCAGACCGGGTTGATGGCCAGGTTACTAGGTTTTGGTTGAAATGATTAGGACGATATGGGTTTTAAAACTATGCCTCAAGTGCAAGTTACATGTTACACTAAAAACAATATTAATTACAAAGACTTGACTAGGGACTTTAAATTAAATATAATTCCTAATCGAGGAAGCAAAACTAATATCAAGAATTTAATTCTCATATGAACTTGGATCCAATAGATTCATATGTATCATAGAGCTGTAGAATTTTTAATGAATTCATGAAATAATAAATACAATATTGTTTACAATATTTTTTAATGAATTTTTGATGAATTCACGGAAGCACTTTTAACCTCACATCCAACATAAATGAAGTTTAGTAAATGAATGATCTGCTTACTTGTGGCATAAATGTTTGTGTCATATATCCAAAGAAAATATGCAAAGATTGGTAAAGAATGAAATTCCTTTAGAATTAGATTTCATTGATCTTGGAGTGCGTGTAGACTGTATTAATGGAAAACAAACTAAGCATACTAAGAAATGAGACATAAGGAGCACACAGCTTCTTGAGATTATACACACCGATATATGTGGGCCTTTTGATGTTCCATCTTTTGATGGAGAAAAAAATGTTC
This sequence comes from Nyctanthes arbor-tristis, assembly GCA_963692815.1. NCBI lineage: Eukaryota > Viridiplantae > Streptophyta > Magnoliopsida > Lamiales > Oleaceae > Nyctanthes > Nyctanthes arbor-tristis. The sequence continues at coordinate 73,724 of CAVNYN010290081.1, read as the reverse complement.
ATCCATATTTGTTATATGAAAAATCTCAAACGGTGAATGCATTAGAGAATTTTGTGAATGAAGTTGGAAGGCAATTAGACAGAAAGGTGAAAATTGTTTGGAGATCGGAAGAGCGTCGTGTATATTTTGGAAAGTATGATGAAACTGGACAACATCGTAGTTTATTTGCTAACTTTTTTGAAAGTCGAGGCATATGTACTCAATACACGATGCCAGGCACACCGGAGCAAAATAGTGTGGCTAAAAGATCTAATTGTACTTTAATAGAGATGGTTAAGTGTATGTTTTCTAATTCATCTTTACCTATCTCCTACTGACATATATTTGCTAAATCGGGTTTCTAGTAAGGCAATTCCAATGACTCCTTTTGAGTTATGGATTGGTAGAAAGCCTAGTTTAAGACAACTATACGTTTGTTGTTGCCCGACAGAAGTAAGAATATATAATCCACATGAAAAAAAAGCTGGACTTAAGAACAACTGGTAATTTTTTCATTGGTTATCAAGAAAATCAAAAGGGTATAGATTTTATTGTCCTAACCATAATACGAGAATGGTTGAAACTGGAAATGCTAGATTCATTTAAAATGGTGAAGTTAATGGGACTGTGGAAGCATGTAATGTGGAAATTGAAGAACTCAGAGTACAAGTTCCATTGTCCTCAACTTCTTCTAATATTGTCGTTCCTCCAATTGTTGAACGTTCTAACAATTTATAGGAACAATAAATTAATGAACCCACACCTCACAATGAAGTTATCATCAATGAGCCTACAAGAAATGTATCACCAGGATTAACCTTAAGCCGGTTAGAAAGATAATGTAGACCGGCTATTTTTTATGAATATTTAATTAAGCTACAAGAGTCTGAATTTGACTTGGGAATTATAGATGATGATCTTATTTCGTTTTCACAAGCCACTAAAGGTGTTAATTGTGATAAATTGATAGATGCTATGAAAGACGAGTTGAAATCTATGGATCAGAATCATGTCTGGGACCTTGTTGAATTACCTAAATCTGCAGTTGGTTGAAAATGGCTCGCTAAGACCAAACGCGACTCTAAGGGTAATATCGAATGATATGAAGCTAAACTTGTTGCCAAATGTTACACTAAAAAGATGACATCGACTACACAGAAATATTTTCACCAGTATCCAAGAAAGATTCCTTCAGAATTATTATGGCCTTAGTAGTTTATTACGACTTAGAGATGCATCAAATAGATGAAAACTGCCTTTTGAAGTGGAAATTTGGATGAAAAAGTTTATATGGGCCAACTTAAAGGCTTTTCAGTTTAAGGTATGGGACACATGGTGTGTGGACTTAAAAAGTCAATATATAGACTCAAACACGCCTCTAGACAATGGTATCTTAAATTCAATGATGCCGTCACTTCATTTGGATTTAAAGAAAACACTCTTGACAAATGCATAAGGGTCAGTGGGAGCAATATCATATTCTTAATTCTATATGTTGACATTATCTTGCTTGCTACTAATGATCTTGGTCTGCTGCATGAGACGAAAAAAATTTCTCTCTAAAAGTTTTGAACTGAAAAGACATGGGAGAGGCAACTTATGTGATTGGAATTGAAATATTCTGAAATAGATCACAAGGAATATTATGGTTGTCTCAAAAAACATACATTAATAAAGTTCTAGAGAGATTTAGGATGGAGAGATGTTCAGGAAGTGTTGTTCCAATTCAGAAAGGAGACAAATTTAGTCTCTTGCAATGTGCAAAGAATGAATTGAAGCACAAACAGATGGTAAATATTCCTTGTGCATCTATTGTTGGGTGTTTGATGTATGCTCAAACTTGCAGTAGACCAGATATCAGTTTTGCCGCTGGAATATTGGGTAGATATCAAAGTAATCTAAGATTAGATCATTGGAAAGCTGCAATGAAAGGATTAATTAAATGAAGTATATATATATATATATATTAATGAAATGTTAATCTTTTCATTGAATGCGTGTATTGGAAATGCATTCGGAAAGTCTACAGGAGGAAAGACAAGTCCTCTTTCTACCAGTCAAGTGTGTAAAAATTCCATCGATAAATATACAATAAAGATTAGAACAAGAAAGAGAAATGTGTTCTTGATATCTAAAATTTCTTAATTTAGTAACAGAGCAATACGGATTTGCTTTTGACGTTTTTATTTCTAATGGACATCAAATGTATGTTTTCTTTGTTACAATACATGGCATGGGAAAATCATAAAGTTTCAAAATTCAGGAGTACATGATAACTATATAGTTCATGTAATTTAATCAAACTATTGACAATGAATTATAATGAGAAAATTATAATGAGAAATGAATGTGTGGTGGAGATTTAATTGCTATTTAAAATGTGTGATTGTAATTGAATAACTGTCGAATCAATGTCAGGGGAAATTATAATTTGTGTATATAATGGGAATCAAACTTTTGTCTCTGTGCAGAGGCTCTCTTAATGGAAGCTATCCTCTTAAATGGATAGAGGAAGGAACAAACCTTAGTTAGAACACTGCAAATAAATAACAGGGATTGTAGAAATTAATAGCTTCTATTGATTACAGTCTATTGAAAATGTTTTGTGAACTATGCAAAATACAGAAAGAAAAAAGAAAAGGAAAATTTAAACAGGATAAGTATTAAACTGTCAACTGGATTCAAAGGACAATCACAACTTTTTCGATTGTTAATTGCCTTGATTAGGGCCATCGACGCAATCTCAAATACGGGGGGTGAGAGATTTGACCCAAACACTAACAATTAAACCATGAAAAAACTAATGAGTTTCAAAATAAGAACTTTTCCATAGATGAATCAAACTATCTTCATAGTTGACAAATCAAGTGTCACTCGAAATTATACATCAGAAAAAAAGAGAAGCCAAGATGTGAAAAGATTTACACGCCATACGATGTTAGTCTCTTCTACTTATCTATACTTGTACTTATCTATAGAAAATGATTTTATAGGTGCATCATGTGAAAAATGTTGACGATGACATAGCAGAACTTCATACGACGTATATAACTAAACCAACAAACTCAAAATTTATAGCTCTGGAAACCAAAACAAAAAATAAAATAAAATATTCCAAGCCAGATTCAAATCCCTATAGAAGAGCATCTTCTATTAATTGTTATCAATCCAGAAACTGAAATCGGTTACCTCAATTAAAATCAAAATATACGATATTTCCACGAATTTACCTTTCAAAAAACGACCCCCAACATGGCAAAGAATCAAATTAGATCAAGCTAAACACAAATCCAATACACTTCGAAGATTGAGGGTATTTCATTCCTTGAACTAGGAAAACGAAATAACAGGATAAGATAACTCACGGTGAAATTGCAGACAATGAGAAAGAAAACACACAGACAATGAGAAAGAAAACACGTGAAACTGTATAGAATTATCATATTACCCAGATGAATTAAAATAATTACAAAGAAAGCTAATTACTTGCCGATGTGACTAGAAAGCTTACAAAGCCAGACAAAGGGGACGAAAAATTTTTCAAAGATTTGATCTCTTAATTAATATATAGATGTGTAAGTATCTTATAGTTGTTAACAACATATCATCCATAATATATGACGATGGATTTGTATGGCTATTCATACAAAACATTGTTTAATGCAAAAATGTTTGCGTTGTGTTAATCAACAATTCTTTATAAACAAAAATTAGTTAATTAATCAATTGAATGACTCTAACTACAATCCTCGCCAAAAATTACATTCTAAAAAGTAATGTTATTTTGAATCAGAGACAGATCTAGCCGAGGACGCTATTGGGCTGAACCCTACAAGTTAAAAAAGGGTCAACTTGACAAATACCAATTTTTTTATACCGTTTTAAAAATTAAGGTGCATTAAGCTTTTTCGAAAACTCAGTTGTCAGATTCTGATCTTGACTGTTAATCACAAATTGTTATAGATCACCCATCACACTACCATCGCACCAACAATCACTGACGAGTCACAGTCGTATTCCGGGACTCACAACGCTTCTCTGGTTGACTGTTGGTCACAAATTGTAACAGACCATCTGTCAAACCACCGTCACACCACCAACCACCAATGAGTCACAATCATACTCTGACGAGTTAAAACTCCTCTCTGGCAAGTTACGTCCAGTGCTTTCAATAAAAGATGGCTAGTTACAATCTCTAGCTAGTCACAATCTCTGACGACTAAACCAATAGTCACTAGATGTGACCTATGGCCACCAGAATCGTTACATAACCACAAATTGAAACAAATTAAAAAAATTACAAACGTCACAATAGGATCAATCTGATTTCAGAAAACTCTAATGAAAAAATCCTCAAATTGCAAAAAGTATAAAATCACACAAAACCATGAATCACACAAAATTTGTAGAAATCATATGAAATCAACGCCCTAATTCGAAACCCTAACAATTGAATCATAAACCAGAAATTAAACTAGAAAATTTCACAGGAAATTAGTAACATTCAAACAGAAACCTAAATTCGAAGTAATTCGCTGTTTCATGTTATTCACAGCCAGACGCCAGTGGTGGTGGCACGTTATTCACTGCCAGTGGTGGTGGCACCGTTGCGATGTCACAAATGCTTCTTCGCGTAGGAGCCTTAATCAGATCGAAAATTCCTTTGGCGAATTTGATGATTTTAGATCGAGAAAAATCACCCGTCTTTTTACACGTGCGACCAGTGGTAACGATGCAACGGCTTCAGAGAAGGAACAGGGTCAGTAGGTAGCAGTGTTGATCTAATTTTCAGATCTATGATGTTAGAGAGAGAAAAGACAAGGGAGGAGAAGACATATGATCAGACATTTGAGGGAAGGAGAAGACGAATGGGCAGGCCGTGGTGTTGGGCGCCTCATTTTTCAAAAGTTGTCATTCCACAGTTGATATTTTGGAAGAGGAGTCAAAACAACCTTGATTCCCTAGAATTATTTCTTAAAGCCCCACTAGTTTCTTTGCTGAAAATTCACCATACCCAATACAAAATGACCGATAACAAATTGCATACCCAAAGTAACTCAAATTACAACCCAAAATTAGAAAAAAAAAAAAAATGAAGTTTCGTTTCTCCTGTGGCTTGTGTTTTGTCTCCTCCGTAACTCCGTCTCTGCTCTTCGAATCAATCGCTTGTTTACTTAGCTGGAAGGTAGAAGGCAGTGCAACAGTGTTGGCATTTGTAGAAAGTTCTTTTGTGACTTTCCTAGTTCATTTTAAGCCATTCAAGCTACCATTTAATCTTTGTTGTTTGCTCGAAATAAAACATGGAAATTGGATCAGAATTAAAAAGGACTTAACCATAAAATACTTAATACATGGAAATTGAAGACTTGGAGTATAATTGTGTTAGAATTTAAGTATTTTTGTGACATCTTTATGATTTTTTTGACCAATTCGTTTATTTAGCCCATGTTTTTTTTACTGCATGGGGTTCTAATTAAAACCAATGAGCTATTGAGCTAATACCACATGAGGCCCAAAGATATCTATATATGTCATATTAAGTCCAGCGGGTCAAGGCCCAGTTCCTTAGTGTCAATGTGAAGGACATTTTGGATATATTGTTAAAGATTACAAATGGAACTATAATTAGGAAATCAGTTCTATTCAAGAAGGTCCTGATGCCTTCATGGTTGTCCATGCAGTCTAGGAAGGTCTTAGTACCTTCCAACGAAGTGAGCGTTCAACAATTATTGTTAAGGTATAAACAGTCCCTCAAGTCATCAAATCCAGTTTCAAAAGCATGAATCTTAAGGTCAAGAATCAGGAAATGGTTCATTTGTGCCATATAACAAGTTAAAGCATAATAGGATCATTTCATTCATGTTAAAAGACCTTACTTTCATAAAAAGCACGGTGTTAGAAAAACATATTTAAGCCTTGATAGTCATGAGCATAAGTAAAGCTACTTGAAGGTTCATCCCTTAGTTACATACCATATTAGTTATCAAATATCATAGGTTCATGACTCAAAAACTTATCAGTGTAAAGGTATTCACCGGTGAAAGCACAAAACACGTTTATTTCATACTTGGTGCCCACATAGGAGCTAAGGCCAATTAGATCTTCATAAGAACCCCATACAAGCGTCTTGACCACATATGTAACCTTTTTACCTCACTCATCAAAATCTTTACAGGTCATTCTTCATATGTGAGGTTTTGTCGTATCTCAATAGGAGGTTGAGATATGACGTGTGATGGATTGGGATAACACTGGATGAATCCTTTCCATGTGTAATGGCAACTTCAATTCACAAGCTACTTTCCCAATTCTTTGAATGATTTTAAATGGTCCAATATATTTCCTCATTTCCCAAATCACAATAATCTTTTGATTGGCGATATCTTGATGAAAACTTAAACTCCTATCTGAAATTCTAATGGGCGTTGTTTTTTATTGGCATAACTCTTTTCCCGATCTTGTGCCCTTTAAGCTTTTCCTTGACTTGTTCAATGACTTCCAATATTTCTTTTATCAAGTCTTCTTTATAAATCTTGTTTTCTTCCACCTCATTCCAATATGAGGAGACTTACATTTCTTTCCATACATTTCTTCATATGGCGCCATTGGGATTGAAGCATGATAACTACCGTTATATGAAAATTCCACTAATGGAAGGTATCAATCCTCTTTGTGTGCGATGTTCCAATATTATGGAGTTTCCAAAATCTATATAGTCTGTTCTGGTTGTCCATCTATTTGTGAATGAAATGCAATACTGAAGTTCAATTGTGTTCCCAAAGCTTGATGCACTTGTTTACAAAATCTTGATAAGGATCAAGGGTCTTGATAAGAAAATATCAAAACTGATACATTACAATTTCCTTGATCTATGGCTCAACCAATTGGTCCACCTTATATGTCATCTTTACTAGTAGGAATTGAGATGATTTAGTAAGTCAATCAACAATTACCCTTATATCATCATACCCCTTGATCACTTTATGTGAATAGCTTACACATTCCATGGTCACTTTTCCCTATTTCCATTCAAGTATCTCAGTTGGTTGCAATGTGCCAGCGGGTCTTTGATTAACATATAAGGTCCTTTGCAACAAAATCCGCTATCTCTTTCTTCATGTCAGGCCACCAATAAATTTTCATTATGCCATGGTACATCTTTGTAGAGCTTGGGTGTATCGAATAGGGTGTGGCGTAAACTTCTTTCATAATCATATGACTTAAACCACTTCCCCCTGATGTATACACACACTCTTTGTAGCTTAACAATCCTTGAGTTGAGATATTGTAGGGAGTTTCTTTCCCAGTGGCCAAATTCCTTCGAATCTTATCAGTCGTGAGATCAGTTTTCTATGCTTCTCTTATTTGACTTATAATCTCAAGTTGAAGTATTGTTGTTCCCATATTAGCTTCTCTATCTTCTTGAATTTCCAAGTCAAATTTCTCAATTTCCTGACGCAATTCTTTAGGTTTTTCCTCCAAAACTGAAGCTTTTCAACTTAAAGCGTCAACAAGAGTTTTCACCTTTCTAGGATGAATGGTACCGTCATAATCTTTGACTAATTTCAACCATCTCCTTTAACTCATATTTAATTCTTTCTGTGTGAAGAAATACTTGAGGCTTTGTGACCTATATAGACCTTACATCTTGCTCCATACAAATAATTTTGCCAAATTTTCCAGGTGAAAATTATAGCCGCTAACTCTAGATCATGAACTGGATAGTTTTGCTTTTATGGCTTCAACTATCTCAAAGCATATGCCATAAATTGATTATTTTGCATTGGGACTATGGGAAAAAAGGAATAGAGAAAAAAGAATATTTCTCAGTATATTATTTGCCTATATCTTCAAGGTATATAAACAAGAGATACCTAGATATTAAAGGAAATAAAATATCTATCAAATCTATACAATCCCTAAGAATAATCTGAAAATATACTCCTATAGTTAACAAATCAAATCCTATCCAGATATACAAATAAAATCAGATCTTTAAGATTTGATTTTATTCTACTAACACCTCCTCAAGCTGGTGCAAAAATGTCTTATATTCCCAGCTTGTCCACCATAGGATTAAATTGTATTCTTGAGATTCTTTTTGTGAAAATATCTACTAACTATTGCTTTGTTGTCACAAAAATAGTTGAAATCTGTGCAGTTTCGATTTTTTCCTTAATGAAGTGTTGGTCAGCCTCAACATGTTTTGTACAATCTTGTTGAACAGGATTATGTGCTATACTAATTGCAGCTTTGTTGTCATAGTACACCTTCATTGTCTCTTTAGGCTCCAATTTCAGTTCTTTGAGTTGATCTTTGATCCATAATATTTCATAGATTCCTGACCTTTGATCCATAATATTTCACAAATTCCTTGAGCCATAGCCTCAAATTCAGCTTCAGCACTGGATCTTGCAACAACATTTTGTTTCTTACTCCTCTATGTTAGAAGGTTCCCACCAACAAATGTATAATATTCAGTTGTCGATCTTCTATCTACTGGAGAGCTACCCCAATCTGCATCTGTATAAGCATGTATTTCAAGATGACCATTTTTGAAAATAAGAGCCCCTTCCATGGAGTAGCCTTCAAGTATCTTAAGATTCTTTGGATAACTTCCCTGTGACATTCTAATGGTGAGTGCATAAACTGGCTCACTGTACTTACAACATATGTTATGTCTGGCCTTGTCTGGGATAAGTAGATTAGTTTCTTGACCAGCCGTGGTACCTTCCTTTATCAATTGGATTTTCTTCTGTGATGAATCCCAATTTGTGGTTGGGATCAATAGGAGTCTACACCGGCTTACACCCCATCATACCAGTTTCTTTTGGCAAGTCAAGGATGTACTTTCTTTGAGATATAGCTATACCACCATTTGATCTTGCCACTTCAATTCCAAGGAAGTATTTGAGGATTCCCAAATCCTTTATCGCAAACTCATTTGCAAGCCTATTCTTCAAACCTTTGATCTCTTCAATGTCATCACATGTAACAATAATATCATCTACATATACACTAAGCACAGAAATCTTCATCAGTGATGAGTGTTTAAAGAATAAGGTGTGATCTCCTTGACTTTGAGAATCACTATTTGCACAAAGAAACTTAGCAAATCTTTCAAACCACGCTCTAGGTGATTGCCTAAGTCCATATCAAGATTTTTTCAGTTTACACACATTGTCAACGTCCAAAGGGTCTTGAAATCTAGGTGGAAAATCCATTTATACTTCCTCTTCTAATTTTAAATGTAAAAACGCATTTTTCATGTCAAACTGGTGCAATTTCCAATCTAAGTTGACTGCAAGAGATAATAAGACCCTAATAGAGTTCATTTTTGCAACTGGGGCAAATGTTTTGGTAATCAATACCATAGGGTTGAGTACACCCCTTAGCAGCCAGCCTTGCTTTATATCTCTCAACTGATCCATCAACTCTATATTTAATAGTAAACACCCATTTACAACCTGTAGTTTTCTTTCCCTTTGGTAGTTTAACTACTTCCCAGGTATTATTATTTTCCAAAGCTCTCGTCTCCTCAGATATTGCTTCTTTCGACTTCAAATCTTTTAGAGCCTCTTCAACATTTTTTGGAATTGACTCAGAGGATAATTTTGTGGTGAAAGCCTTGAAGTTAGGATTAAGGCAATGATAGGATATAAAAATGGAAATAGAATGTTTTGTACATTTTCTGGCACCCTTTCTTAGAGCTATAGGAAGATCTTCATTTTTATCAAATAAAGGTTGACAAGGAATAGAAAAGTTGTCATTGCTTGCCATTAGGTTTGAAGATTGGTCATGGCAAAGAGAGATCGGGTTGATTTCATTTGTCCTTTTTTCTTCTTGAATACACCAACGACCCTGCAGAACTGTTTATATTTTCAATGTGTTGTAAATCTGAAGTGTTCTCCATACCTTTAATAGTTTCTGCATCATTTTCAAACTCTGATGTTCTCTTACTCCCTGAAATCAGATTGGCTGCTAAATTGCTTCTTATAAAGTAGAATCCATGACAAATTTGTTTAGAGTTCCTAAGGAGAAATTTTGCTAGTCTAGGAGGATGGAATGATCTTCAATGAAATATTTCTCCCCCTGAAGTTCTATCTTAGGATAATATGGCTGCTTTTTAAAGAATTTTACATCCACCGTTATAAATATTTTCTCTGTAGGAGGATGGAAACACTTGTATCCCTTCTGTGTGGGTGAATATGCCAAAAATATGCATTTAATGGCTCCAGGATCTAATTTAGATTGTGCCATATTAGGAAGATGAACAAAGCAGATGCACTCGAAAACCTTTAGAGGAATGGACCCAAGGAGATTAACATTTGGGAAGAGTTCTTTTAAGACAGGAGTTGGGATTTTTAAGTTTAAAATCTTGGAAGCATGCTATTTATCAAGTATATAGCAATTAGAATAGCATCATTCCAGAGTATTTTAGGTGAATTATGGGTAAAGAGTAGGGCTCTAGTAACTTCCAATAAATGTCTATTTTTTCTTCCTGCCACCCCATTTTGTTGGGGTGTATCAAGACAAGAAGAATGGTGAACAATTCTATTTTGAAGTAAATATGATCCCATAACATTGTTAAAATATTCTTTGCCATTGTCTATTCGTAGGATTTGATTTTGACCCATTGCATGGAAAGATTTAAAAACTGCTGCAGTATCAGATTTTTCTTTAAGAATGTGTATCCATGTTATTCGAGTGCAATCATCAATGAAACTCATGAACCATCTATGACCAGAATAAGAAGTGACATAAGAAGGTCTCCATACATCACTATGGATGAGAGAAAATGGAATTTCATATTTTTTATTTTGGGCTGGAAATGGAACATGATGACTTTTGGGCACCTCACAAATTTCACATTGGAATTTTGAAATGTCTAGACTAGAAAAAAATATCAGGATGTAACTGTTTGAGAGAAGAAAATTTTAGGTGAACTAAACGGTAGTGCATCAACCAAATCTCCCTCTCATTATTCTTGAGTGTCTTAACATCATGTACTTGGGTAACTTTCTTTACATCAGGACGTAGATAATACAACCATTCTCTCTCCTCCTCAGCATTGCCAAAAGATCCTGAAAAAAACATTCAGCAGGGAAGAATGTCACTAAACAGTTAACTTCATTTGTAGCTTTACTGATGGACAATATATTACTAGAAATATTTGGGACATGGAGAACTGATGGTAATGTAAAGGCAGGGGACAACAAAACTGAACCATTCCCATAAATAGGAATGAAAGAACCATCAGCAACCTTAACTTTATCTTTTCCTAAGCATGGAGTGTATGCTGAAAAAATATGTGAATTGCTAGTTATGTGATTTGTTGCCCCATAATCAATAACCCAAGGACTATGTAAGGTATTATGAGATAGACTCAAAGCTGTATGGATATTACCTGATTAAGCAAAATTACAAGAGTTCAAGTTCTGAGTCTTCCCAAAAATTTTGTACAAGGCCTCTAATTGATTTTTAGTAAAAAGAGCCTCATCTGAGTTTTGAGAAGTTCAAATAGTAGGTTCAAAATTCGTAGTAGTCACAGCCTGGTACACCTTTTTATGGGCTGCTTTCGTCTTTTTCCACCATGAACAGGTTTTCCATGTAATTTCCAACAAGTATGCCTTCTATGTCTTGGTTTGTTGGAATAGTCACACCAGTGAGTGTCTTCTTCTTCTTCTTCTCCTCCTCCTCTCCCTCCTTCTCCTTCTTAACCGTTGGTTTAAACTGGCTACCAGTAATAACAAGATTAGCTTGAACTATTTTGAATGCTGAAATTTCTGTCTTCTTCAGCACTAATAACAGAAAATGTCTCTTCTAGAGATGGAAATGGTTCTTCACTGAGTATTCTTCCTCTAACCTCATCAAATTCTGAATTTAGCTGTGGCAGAAACTCGAACACTCTGTCTTATTCCAACAACTTGGCTAAATTTGCAGCATCTTCTGCTTCTTTCATTTCTAAATGGCGATGAAAATCTAATTCCTTCGACATAAACTTCATATTATTGGAGTAAGATGTCACACTATGATTTTCCTGTTTTGTTTCGGAGATTTTTGTCTTCAATTCAAATATTCGACCAATATTTCCCTTTTTTGAATACATTAGAGACGCTGCATCCCATACTTGTCTAGTAGTAGAAAGGAATAGAAATGGCTTATTGATCTCTGGTTGCATTGAGTTGATCAACAATGACATAATATGTGAATTTTCTACTTCCCATAATCCATAGGAAGGATCTGAAGCCTTTGGTTCCTTAACGGTACCAAGCAAATATCCCATCTTTCCTTTACCCTTAAGGTAGAGTTGTATAGCCAGTGAGCACCCGAGGAAATTAGAACCATTTAGTTTTTCAGGAGTAATATGAAGAGTAGGATTTCAAAGGATGCCATTGTACAAAGGGAACAAACAAAAAAAAAAAATAATGGCTACAATAAGGCCAACAAATATGTGTGGTGAAACCCCAAAATAATGGTAATGAATGCCCAGATTTACTAGGAAGGAATAGGTGAAAGAATTCCTTTAGGCTTTGGTACTGTAGCGACCGGATTTTCATAAATGAAAATTTTCCATTTAAAGCTTTAAGGAATTTAAGCGTGTCGCTACCACTTTAATCCGTTATTTTAGTATTGGCAACGGTAAATATTATAAAGAAATTCGCGTCACTCATCTATTTTACTTTAAAAGATAGCATGAGTTTATAATTAGTTGGATTTCGTTTAAAAATATAGTTCTAGTCCAATTAATTATTAAGTCCGTTGTCTAAGAAATTTATTCGGCCCAAACTTGAATTAATATCATGTCCAGTTCTCATTCATTTGGGTCTAAGAATTTAAATGTCTTAAGCCTAAAAATTTAGTCTAAACCTTTTAAGTATTTACTTAAGCCCAACTTAGAGTTAGCCGAATTATGGTTTCTTTTAAATTCCAAGCCTAATTTCTTATCTATGTTAAATCCAGGTTTATTTACATTAGCCCAAATCCATACGAAGCCCAAATTGTATTCCAAAAGCCTAATTTCATTTTGAGTCAAGTTTAAAGCCCAAAAATTTGATTGCGGTGTGCCAAACAAGTCTTGGACCTGTTCAACACCTACATTGACCCAATTGAATCTATTGGCAACATTCCTTTACTAGATTTTTTTGCGATATCCAATATCCCATCACCCTCCAAGATTTTCTACATCTCCCTCAATCTCTCTCTCGATCCATCCCCGTTTACCTAACTTCACAGCTATTAAATACAGAACCAGATGCATATACTCTCAATTATATGCAAATTTCACAGTCAAAGCTCCCCCATTTTTCAGCAATTCATTCACACTCTCATTCTCTACATAATTCATGCAGCAAATACCAAGCACGATTTACATACGCTGCACTCCAAAACCAATGCATTCAGAATATCTAGATACACTCAATTCACTGCAATTACAAAGGACTCAGCGGCAAAAGATTTCAACAGACACCTACACTTCATATTCATTACATACACACACATTTAGTATACACGAACACAAACACACACACTCATCACATTCACTGGATGGCAGCCGCCACTGCCTTCTCTTTCGAACCTCCGAATCAAACAAGCTGTTCATCCCTGTCTCGACCAAAACTCAGAGACAACACAACCTCTTCGGCCACCAGCCAAATTCCAGTCAAGCAGCCTCGACCGCCACCTATCTACCGCCCTTCTCACCACCGTCCCTTTATTCGCAACAGCAATCTAAATTTAAAGGGAAAAAAAAGAGGGCAGAAATAGAGCAGCCACTGCCAGCTGCTCATCACCTCTAGTCGCCACGATGCACCACTTTTTCTTCAACCCTAAAATGCTCCTCAAACAGAAATTTGAAATCCAAAGAACCCATTCAGCTTACCTTAGCCAATGCTCGCTGGAAATTCGTCCCTTTGGCCGGAAACTTCAAGCCCAACCGCGAACCCAATTCGCCTTCCGCCACTGTTGACCGAACCCAAGTCGACCTCCATTCACGAATTTCCTTGAACCCAAAGCCGAAACTTGAACCCACTACTTTCCATTCGCGAACCCGTGACCTCTCTTGCGAACTCCTGTTTGAACTCTTTGCGAACCCTATTGGTTCAGACCACTCTCGCAATTCATTAACCAGAAAACTCCGCCAATCAAAACCATAACCATCGAACCGTCGATTTCGCCTCTGCTCTGAAGTCTCTGCTTTGATTTCAATTTGGGGCGAAATCTGATTTAGGGATTTAATCCAAATTTCCCTTTCACTTAGGCCCTTTAAGTTTTGAATCCTGATATGTCAGTCCTTGTATCTTTACTTTTGTTTTAATTACTTTAAAATAGCTTTCAGGATAAATCGTTTTTGTCCTTTGCAAGTTCCTGATTTTCAGATTGATTCTGACGTTTCATTTTAAAGTAAAACATTCCCTACAGTTTGCGCTTATCTAATTTTAGCCCCTATATTTATTAGTTAATTCGTTTCAGCCACCAAAGTTTCAGTCTTTCCTGTTGTAGTCCTTTATGTTTTGAAAAACTCCATTTCAGTCATAACGGTTTTGAAAATTTGTGTTTTCGCCCTAAACTTTTATTAAATTACATTTTGTCTAAAACTTTCAAAATTTAGTTATTTTACCTTAAATTTCAAATTTCATGATTTAAGTTCATAGTTTTATTTAGTTTTAAATATTTTCTAGTTTCTAAAGTTAATTATCTATTTGTCTAGATGATGAGCATAGTTTGGCACACGTATAGTCTACCTGTAAGCTCAAACTCGAAAAAGGAAAGTATAACGAGGTAGATTCTTTACTAAACACGTTTTCAAAGTTACATGCGCACATCTTATGAAAATTATGATGCAATTATATATTATGTGTTTATACACGTTCTTATGTGATTTATGAAAATAGGGAAAGTATGCATATAATTAGCTCACCTTAATCGGGAGCCCATAGACTTAGCTCACCTTAATTAAGAGCTCACAAACTTAACTCGTCATTTTGACGAGCCCATAGACATAGACAATTGCTTGTTGAAAAACAAGCTATAGACATAATTTGCATGTGTACATGTGTTTAAATGGCGTAATATATATTGCATGTTTTAAGGTTAATGCGCGGGAAACACTCACTCCTTTATTTCAAAAACATTTCAAGATCTATAGTTGACAGTGACTCGACTGAGGATAACAATTGAGGAAAAGAAAAATGAGTTGCTTGTTAAAGTTTTATTCTATTGAAATAATTTTAGACTATCTAGTTGTCATTTCAAAGTTAAGACATCTTGTTAATTTTTGACAATCGGTTTATTGGAAATTATTTATGAAATATTATTATGTTGTTCAAATGAATAGGAAAAAAAAATTTCGGCATTTTTTTCAAACTACCTCTTTTCCACATTTAATAAAGACATAGAATAAATTTTGTAGCGTCTCGGGTGTTTAGAACTCGGGGCGTCACAGATACCATACGGGAAAAAAGGAACAGAGAAAAAAGAATATTTCTCAGTATATCTTCGAGGAATATAAACAAGAGATACCAGATATTAAAGGAAATAAAACATCTATCAAATCTACACAATCCCTAAGAATAATTTGAAAATATACTCCTATAATTAACAAATCAGATCCTGTCCAGATATACAAATAAAATCAGATCTTTAATATTTGATTTTATTCTACTAACAAGGACACATCCTAATCTGAACTTCGAAGCATCGCTGTAGATAGGAGTTGGTAGTGAGTTTCTTTTTCAACTCTTGCAAACTATGCTCGCATTCCTCGCTACACTTAAATTGAATATTCTTCCAGATTAATCGAGCAAGTGGTAAGGCAATCTTGGAAAAATCTTTGCCAAACCGATGATAATACCTAGCTAGACCCAATAAACTTCTAACTTCTATTGGGGCTGTTGGTTGAGTCCAATCAAGCACATATTTGGCTTTACTCAGCTCTACCGTAATTCCACCTTGATTTACCATATGTCCAAGGAAAATCACACTTTTTGTCCAAAATTCACACTTCAATAACTTAGCATATATTTTCTTCTCTTGAAGTCATTGAAGGACGATGATGAGATCCAAGGAGGCAAGAGCTGTGTCGACGGGCCCGGTTACCCGATCAAAAGCCAAGGAGATTCGAGAGTCGATGGCGGGACTATTTTGAGATCTCATAAGTCAAGCTCAAATAGGAGAAGCATTGAGGGCTGGACTTGAGTTAAATGCAATGAAGCCAAAGGAAGCCATGTTGATTGAAGCTAGGACAATTCGTGTTGAAATTGAACTTGGGGACTAAAATCGCGATTTAGGAAGCTAAAGGACGGAAAGGAGCAATTTTTAAATTTTAGTGCAGTCGTACCAGGATCCTAGTGTGCCCACACCAGCAATTCTGATTTTTGGCAGAAAGACCTGTGAGACCGTACCAAGGGGTAGTGAGCCTGCACTGCAATAGGCAGATTTTTACCCAAGTTTGTGCCATCTTTTGACTTGTGTTTTTCTTATTTTCTTGTAATTTTTTGGGCCCTAAGACACTTCTTGCTATAAATAGGATCCATTTATTTCCATTTAGGGTTAGCATATATCTCGTACACACTTTGTGGAGACTGGAATGTAGCTTCCAATTCAATGATCTTCATTGAACTTACTAAAATTTTAAGGGTTGATTTCCATTACTCTTGGAGGATTTAGGAACTATTTCCTAGTTTTACTTGGATTGGATTGGTTGAGTTCAAGATCAAACATCCAATTTTTAGCTTTCTTGGGAGATTTCCAATATTTTTTAGATTTTCTTGGTCCAATACCAAGGAGGTTCACATCATTTGGTATCTGAGAAAGGCTCTAAAAAATTTGTATCTATCCTTTATCTTTATTGTCCTTATTGTTCTTCATTAAAAAAAAAAAAGAAAAAGAGAAAAAAAGAAAAAGAAAAAGAGAAAAAAAGAAAAAGTACTGAAAGCAAGAAAGAAAATTGTTCTCTGATCTTATCCATATTGTGTTATTGCTTCTTGTTGTTAATATCCATCAAGAGTATCCATCCTATTCATATTGTGTTGCTACTCATTGTTGTTATTACTAAACTAGAATTGCCATCCTATCATTTTGTGTTGTTGAATTCTTGCAATTAATATCTATCTAAAATTCCCAACAACCAAATCGTTGGCATTCATTACCCTATGAATTCATTAAACAAAAAGTGTTTGATGAAATGGCATTCAGAAACCTTCATCCATTGTGAGTTACTTGACCAACACTAAACACCTCCATTAGATTGTTAGACTAATGGTGATAAGTGCCATTGTCTAACTTTGCTTGGAAGTATTGTTTATCCATGTACAAAGGATCATTCCATCTCTTGGGTTCTTTGTAATTATTTCCTTGTCTTGTTCCTTTTTTCTACTTCCCTTTGGATGGTAATTAAGAAATTCTGCTTGCCATCGAATTTTGTCACTTGTCATTGATTCTCGTGGTTAATTTCTCAAAGAGTAACTTATTCGAATTAGTTCATTACGTTTTTTGGGGGACTTGTTTGGAAGTGAATTGAGTGAGAAAAATTTTAAGTCGTGAGCTCATTTTGAGTTTCCAAAAATTTGGAGTCATACATGGGAGAAAGTTGGTGAGGACACTTTCACACTAGCACACCATGTCTCATTCCACTGAAACCGGTTAAGGTGCCAATGCTCCAAACCAAGATTGGCGGGAGATGATATACACTCTTTCATTGAATATCACAAGGCAATTTGAAGTGATTGGTGGGAGGTTGGATAGGTTAGAAGAGAGAAGGGAAGAAGCAACACCTAGGGGTGATAATAGAAGAAGATATAGGAGAGAAGCTAAGGAAGAATATGTTGATGAATTTTATAGTGATGTAGAGAGTGAACCAAATTGGGATGTTGGGAGAAATAGAGGTGATAGGTTTGATCGGGGCATGAGGAGAGATCAACGAGGGAGGAATAGAGTAGACGGGAACATTGGGAGCCTAAAACTAAATATTCCTTCATTCCAAGGGAAGAGTGATCTAGAGGCTTACATGGAGTGGGAGAGAAAAAATGGAGTTGATCTTTGAATGCCATGAATATTCCAAGAAGAAGAAGGTGAAGATAGCAGTGCTTGAGTTCACCAACTATGCCTTGGCTTGGTGGGATAATCTCTTTCTTACTAGAAGGAGAAACTTAGAGGGTAGTGTGCGAACTTGGGATGAGTTAAAAGCTCTAATGAGGAAGAGGTTTGTACCTAATCATTACCATCGGGGGTTTTACCAAAAATTACAAACTTTTACTCAAGGGATCAAGGAGCGTTGAGGATTACTACAAAGAGATGGAGAAGGCGATGATGAGGGCCAATGTAGAAAAAGTTAGAGAGGCCACCATGGCTCGATTTCTTGGTGGGTTGAATAAGAAAATAGCCGATTGGGTGGAGCTAAATCATGATGTGGTTTTAGAAGAGCTTGTACATAAGGCTATAAAGGTGGAAAATCAATTGAAGATGACGGATAGGTTCATTAAGAAGGGATATGAGAAATTCCCATTGGATTCTCGTTTGTCTTGGAAACCGAATTTAGGAAAGGAGAGAAATGATAAAATGACGACAAATGACAGGAGTGAATCTTCGAAGAGGAGTGAAGTATTGGGTAATAAGGACAAGCAAAAGGGCGGGAACACATCCACAAAGAGTAGGGATATTGTTTGTTTTAAATGCCAAGGGAGAGGACATTACTCTAGGGATTGTCCTAATAAAAGATGGTTACTCGAGATCGGGAATGCTTTTCAGAGGATGACATGGAGGAAGTTGAGCACGGTGAGAGTGAAAGTGATACGTAGGTAAAAGTGGTAGTTAGTCCACCAAAATCCTTGGTCACTAGGAAAGCCCTCAACACTCAAGTAAAGGTGAGTGATAAAGGAGAGCAAAGAGAAAATATTTTTCATACTTAGTGCCTTGTTGGGGATAAGGTGTGTAGTGTGATCATTGATGGGGGAAGTTGCACCAATGTAGCATGCTCAAACATTGTGGAGAAATTGAGATTACCAACAATGAAGCATCCCAACCCTTATAGACTACAATGGTTGAGCGAACACGCGGAGGCAAAAGTGAAGGTGCTCGTTAATTTGAATATAGGGACGTACAATTATCAAGTGTTGTGTAACATCCCGCAAAAATTTAACAATGAATTAAGTGTTATGATAATTAATTTGACAATAACTAAATAATTACTTGAATTACATTGTAAGATTACTTTAACTGAATTGAAAGATGACAAGACTGTCACTTATGTGACACCCGAAGAAAGAATGTCATTCTTGACTAACATGAATGAAAGTACAGTAACTTAATTATAAGACAACACAAAGTATAAGAATTTCTTGAACAATAAATAAATGGCCATATTTTAGCCAAGTCATCTACTAAATGCATGGTAACCAATTTTTCCATTTGTTAGTTTTTAATTAATGGGATTCAAAGCCTAATTAAATGTAATTAAATCTAACAAGCTATAAATGAGAATTGAAGGGAAAAATTCATCAAGTTAGGTTGCCAAACACTTCGTCTATCTTCCCTCTATTTCCAAATATCTAAAATTCGTCCAAATACATTGTGGGGAGGAAAACTACCCTAAAACCCACCAAACACTTAGTTTTACACATGGAAAATACTCCTTTCCATATATAGAAAGATTCCAACTTGAGGAACAATTTCGATTAAGGAATATTAAGGCTTTAAAGGCGCTTCTCCACTCAGTATTATTCTAGGAATCTTTGAGAGGCGAGTGCCACGTGTCTTGGCTCTCCCTTTTTGAAACTCATGCTTTCCTTAAATTGCTTTGACATTCGACACTTGATTGTGCACAATTGATTTTGATAAATGATTGTTTCTTGCTTTTGAGCATCTCTAGTGCTACCCGTCTTGCCTTACTATGTGGTAATCTTTGTGGTATTATGACCATGCTATATGATTGTGGTCATCTTGAATCATTGAATCCTGCAAGCTTATAGGTAGAGGCTAAACTAGTGATTTGCCAACTTAAGCATATAAAGGGTTTTGTTATTCACTGGGTACTTTATACTTACCCTCTTTCCTTTCCCTTTAACAATTTTGTAAGTGTTACATTAAGAGCTTTGTGGCCTGATTGTCCCAAGTTGGAGAAGATTGGAGAAGATACATATATGTGATTGAGATTTCGATATATAGCCGAAGTTTTGTTGTAGGTAGCCCACAACAGTTGCTGTATATATAGTTATAATAATATGAAACTATGTATAATAGTGTTCGGCTTGTATTTGTAAAGTCTCAGCCTCAATTTTTGAATTGAGATTAATTTCTCAAATGCTTCTGCCACGTTAGATGGCGATAATACGAGAAAATAAGGTAATAAATTTGGAGGCATGACATGTTGTGTGACGTAGTCCCTATGCAAGCCACCAACGTCCTACTAGGAAGGCCTTGGCAATTTGATAAGAGGGCTATACATGATGGGAGAAAAAATAGGTATAACTTTTATATAAAGAGAAAACAGGTGGCCATTAAGCCTGGAGGAGGTTTACAAGGATCAAATGAAGCTCAAAAAAGAGGATGATGATGAGAAGGAGAAGAAGAGAGAAAAAGCGAGTGAGAGAAAAGATTCGAGTAGGGACAAAAGAAGGGATGAAAAGAATAAGGAAGAAGAGAGTGAAAAGAAAAGGAGATAAAAGAGAGAGGGGAGTAAAAAATGAGTTTTTTACTCATTTTTTTATGCCAAAAGAGGGGAAGTAAAGAGGGTAGTGAAAGGATCAACAAGTCTTGTTGATGGTGTACAAAGAATCACTTTTAAACCTTGATGAAACTCTCCAATTTGGCTATTGATTTGTTGCAGGAATTTGAAGACGTTCCCGGAGGAAGTGCCTAGTGGATTACCACCCATTAGAGGCATTGAGTGTCAAATTAACTTCATTCCCTAGGCCATCATTCCCAATAGACCAGCTTACCCAAAAAATCCCGAAGAAACAAAGGAGCTCCAAAAGCAAGTGAAGGAGTTGATGACCAAAGGATACGTTCAGTAGAGCATGAGTCTTTTTACCATACCCGTTCTTTTGCTACTAAAGAAAAATGAAACCTATAGGATATGTCTCGATTGCTGAGCCATCAACAATATTACGGTAAAGTATCGGCATCCCATTCCTAGGTTAGATGATATGCTTGATGAGTTGGATAGTTGTATTTTTAGCAAGATTGATTTCAGAAGTGGATCTCATCAAATTAGAATGAGGGATATAGATGAAGAGAAAACCACTTTCAAAACTAAATATGGTTTAGATGAGTACCTAGACATGCCATTTGGTCTCACAAATGCACCTAGCATTTTCATGAGATTAATGAATTATGTTTTTCGATATTGGCAAATTTGTTGTGGTGTTCTTTGATGATATCTTCATTTATAGAAAGACCTTGCATGAGATTGTTGAGCTTTTGAGGTGTGTACTTGATGTTCTAAGAGAAGAGAAATTGTATGCCGGCATCAATAAATGTCACTTCTGCAGCAAAAAATGTTATCTTTCTTGGCTATGTTGTTAGTGCCAAGGGTATAGAGGTGGATCAGGAGAAAGTCAAGGCCATAAAAGAGTGGCCTACTCCCAAAAGTGTTATCGAGGTGAGGAGTTTCCATGGGTTGGCTAGTTTTTATCAAAGATTTGTTAAAGACTTTAGCACTAGCTTCACCTCCCACCGAGGTAATTAAAAAGAATGCTGTGTAGCGAACCGACAATTTTTAGAAATAAATTTTATTAAATAATTACTCGTCGCTTTAATCGCACCAATTTTTAAAATTCGTTTAGGTTCGCGCTCGTCCAGTTAAAAATTCTGAAACTTAATTAAAATTTTATATTAAATAATTTGTTTTCTAAAGCTCCAAATCTTTTGCATCAAACGAATTTTATTTCAGCTATTTTATTATATCCTAGCTTGACTTGTCTTAGCTGTAGTTATTATGTCGTAATTTATTCAACTTCAATAACCGTCACACATGAAAGTTCGTATGCACTGTAACTCCAATTCCCGGTCGAACTAGGAGATTGTAACTCAAACCTATAAATATCCCTAACCATACGCTTTTTTTCCACACACAAAATTTTCAGCTAAATTCAGTTTCATTCAATTCAAGGTTTATGATTTTCTCTCC
This sequence comes from Nyctanthes arbor-tristis, assembly GCA_963692815.1. Classification (NCBI taxonomy): domain Eukaryota; kingdom Viridiplantae; phylum Streptophyta; class Magnoliopsida; order Lamiales; family Oleaceae; genus Nyctanthes; species Nyctanthes arbor-tristis. The sequence goes on along the minus strand of CAVNYN010290081.1, from coordinate 51,619 downwards.
CACACCAGTTTGTTTCTGTTTTCTTTTAACCAATAGATGGTTATTCATTGTTACACAAACGTCCAATACACACACATATACATGCACATATACATAATCATACATAAACCATCACCCCCACTGCACCACCTCCCGTCATCACCACCTCACCGCCAGCGGGCTTGTAGGAGCTGCGCCAAATCTCTCTGGCACCATCAAGCCAGTACCATTTATTCTAGACAACACCCACGGCCATACTACTGTCGTGACTCCCTTCTTACCCGAGCCTTAACCACCATGCTACCCCCTCTCCCACACGAGCTGTCGACCCGCATTACCCAATTCACCTCCATTCCTGCAGCCATACGAAGCAAACCCAGCGCTCACTGGAACCGCGACCTCAAGCCAGAGTCCCACGCTCTACCTTTGTCATGTGAACCTGAGCCGAGACCCCAACTTTTGAGCCAAGAATGTCGCCCATGTCATCTACTCCGTGAACCCAACTCTCGGACGAGCCCCAAAACCCAACGCCGATCCCTCGACCGAGCCTTACGCTCTGGCCCCAAGCCACTACGACCAAATCTCGAGCCCATCAACTCTTTGGCCAGACGCGATTGCCCTGTCACGTCTTACTCTCTCCTACGCGAGCCCTCAACCAAACCATCCCGGCCACCCTCACTCACCTTTGGCCTGAACCCCCTTCGCCAGTGGCAATCTCACCGAGCACACCTACTCACGGATCACACCCGATTTTTTTTTTTTTTTTTTTTTGGTTCTTTACATTCTGCACAATGAGTCAATAGGGAATTTAATTGGATTGGTTTTGCAATTAGGTCCCCAGGTTTCCGTAAATTCCATAAATCAGTCTCCCAAATTCCAGAGTACTTATTTATGTTCTAAAGTATTTAGCTTCGTAAAAGGGGGTTTAAAAGTTTGCTGTGTCACAGATTTCTATCCTAAAGTTTGTCATCCACCTTTTTAGTCCCAATCCTAAACTATCTCAGAGTGTCAATTTAGTCCCTAAAGTTTATTTCCTTTTCATAAAGTATTATTAATTTTATACTAAAATAATTTATTTTATTGTGACTAGATGAGGTGTGAAGGTTCATAAGCGAGTAAGATTTTTACAAAGGTTGCCCCAGCTCACAAGTTTAAGGTAGTCTCATTTTTTTAGAAAAAGTTATTTTCAAAAGTATGCGCAAAATTAATTAATCTTTGCTATCAGTACGCATGTGAATATGTGATTTATATATTTATTAAATGCATGAGCTTATTTGCTTTATGCTTAAGACGAGTCGAGACGAGAATATTTATGAGATGCATGCAATACTTAATTACTAAGCGCTAGTAATTACTTGCTTTATAGCATGAGACGGGAGTTGGAAACTTGCACTTACCATATGATGCTTGTTTTCGAATAAAGAATCATTTTGAGATATTCATGTAGTTGCATATTTATATGTAGATCGTGGTGTAAGTTAATTAATTTGCGCCGAGACTACTGAGTATTTCTATAAAATACTCATCCTGTCAAATTACAATATTTTGCAGGTTCAGAATTAGAGGAGAGGTGTTGAGCAGCGGTGGCATCGAATTAATTTAGAAATTTATTTTTTTGGAATAGATTAAACATTTTTACTTGCTCCAGAATAGTTTTAAATTCCTTATTTTTGGACATCAGTGAATCCTCTGTTTTCAGGATATTAATTCCAAGATTATCTTTCTCGCATATTTATCCACGTTTAATTTGGTTATTTAAAAAAAAGAAAGAAAATATTGCTAACCACCCAGGTGCTTAGAATTCGGAGCGTCACTACTTGGTATCAGAGCAAAGGTCTACGTTTCTGTAGACTTGTAAAATTGCTTCAAAAAAAATTTTTTTTTGCTAAAATAAAGTCAAGAATTTCGATAGGTTGCCACTGCCATTGCTTCCTCCGCTGACTCTAAAGGTAAAAGAAGGATTTATTTGTTTGATATTTATTTACGATGTTATGTCGAATACATATTGTTTATGAGACTTCGTAAGGCAGATATTTAAGAAAGAAGACTTGTATTTGACTTTACGAAAGAAGTGAGTTTGGGCATAGTATGCAATTATTTTAAGAAAACATTTAATGATTTCTTAGTCCTCGAAATTAGCTTAATTTGACAGAATAGTAGCTAGTCTTTGCATAAACGGTACTTTCAGATATGCTACCCACGATGAGAAGTAGGACGAAAGAATTTAGGGCAAGAACCGATACAATCTTCCATAAATACCTGTCACATAGGTTGGCGCCTGGAGTCACTGTATCAAAGCATAGACTTGGGTATAACATGGCACGCTATAAAGCCATTGCCAATGGGTTCAGGACAAATAATACAGGCTCTATTGGTCACTTGATATCAACCTTTCCAGATAACTGGCGCCCCCTGATCTCCCGGTTTCTTGGGAAGTTGAGAAGGCATCATGGATGGATGTTGATCACTAGACCTTCTGGGGTGAGCTGATGATGCGAGGAGAGGCACCTGTGCCAATGCCTGTCCCCAAACCAGTGTAGGAAGTTGTGAATGAGAAAGTGGTAGTGCTAGATGAGAACCACGAGGTATCTGATGTGGAGTCCAGAGTGTACGGACCTCATGAGTTTACCCCAAGTACACCAACAGGCAGAAACACCCCTACTTATACCCCCAGTACATCGCTGGCGGGCAACAAGGGAAATGGATAGCTAGATGAGTAGAGCAGCAGATAGATAGCTTGGAACAACAGTTTATCATAGCATTTATTTCATTTTACAGTTTCATTCATTTATTTAAGATATTTTGTACTCTTCGTTTAAAGGATATTCAGTGATTAATAAAATAAAGTTTCTGTCTTATCTTTTTGATGATGAGTGGTTTTGCTTGTTATATACCAATGTTTATGTTATAATTAGATAACAATGGGAATAAACTCGTTTTGGATTCCTGTGTAAAGGAAATGGCACGAGGAAATGCACAAGCCAACCTGATGAGGGATTTGCTCCAAGCAGTGCAAGACCTCAGACAAGGCACTCCTGCAGCTCAAGCTGCACCGCCCCAGTCCATTTTGGAGTAGTTCTGTAGGCGCAGGCCACCTAGGTTTGATGGTGGCAATGATCTGTTGGCCGCGGAAGAGTGGATAAGGTCTATTGAGAAGATCTTCCGTCACATCTCATGTCCTGATAATCAAAAGGTATTGTGCACAGAATTCATGCTTGAAGGGCGTGCTGGCTATTGGTGGGAGTCCGCGTGTAGGACTAGGATGTAGGATGAGCAAAGGAACCTGACATGGGAATAGTTCAAGATAGAAATAACAGATAAATATTTCCCACAGGCTCTTCGAGATCATAAGGAGTCCGAGTTCTTGAATCTGAAGCAGGGCAACTTGGATATTATGGAATATGAGACGAAATTTGAGGAGATGTCTAGGTATGCCCCACATTTGGTGAGCGCTGAAGCCATGAAAGCTCAGAGGTTTGAGAGGGGCTTGTGTTTGGATATTGGCCAGATTCTTTGCTCTCACTCATTGTCCACTTATGGACAGGTGGTGAAGATGGCCTAGAAAATAGCATATTCTGGGGCACACTATGATGGTCCAGGGAGTAAGAGCAATCAGCAGAATCAGGGAAAGAGGAAATGGCAAGGGCCGTATCAAGGCCAAAACAGAAACCAGATATCCAACAAGAAGCCAAATACAAGGCCGACTGGTGCACAGAGTGCTAACCCAATTCCACCATGCCCTAACTGTAAGAAGCTGCATAGGGGATAATGCTTATGAGGCAAAGGAGTATGTTATAGGTACAGTCAACCGGGACATTTTTCATCGGATTGCCCAAACACTCCTGCTCGGACCATTGACCAGAAGAAGGGCACGCATCAGGCTAACAAAGGCAAGGCTCGTGTTTTTACCATGATGCACGAGGATGCTGTCAATGATGTTGACATGATAGCAGGTATACTAGTTAATTATAGTATTCTTGTACATGTCTTGATTTAAATGTTGTGATGTGCAGATCTTTAATAGTAATGATATATGTTAACAGGTATACTATATGTTTCTAGTATTCCTATATATGTGTTGATAGACTCAGGTGCCATACATTCTTTTATATCTACCTCATGCCTAGCTAGACTGAAATTGGTAGGAGAGAGAACGGGTAGTTCACTTGAGATTAGCCTTCCTTCAAGGGAAAGTATTAAGACGAATGAGATAGCTAGGACAGTACTGATTGATTTTGACGGACTAATATTGAAGGTAGATCTGAACATAATAGAGATGAAGGACTTTGACATTATATTGGGTATGGATTGGTTAAGCTATAACTGTGCCACCATCATGTGCCATGAGAAGGAGGTGGTGTTTCAGAAAAATAGGGAAGAGGCATTTAGATTCTATGGATCAAAGGTCAGAGCACTTCCTCGCCTTATTTCAGACTTGTAGGCAGAGAGGCTGTTGGCAAAAGACAGTTGCCAGGGATATTTGGTTGGCCTTTAGGGTGAGCTAACTACTGAAATCACGTTGGATTGTGTACCAGTGGTTTGTGAGTACGCAGATGTGTTCCCAAAGGATTTACCAGGGGTTCCACCAGATAGGTAGGTAGAATTCTCTATAGATGTGGTACCCAGTATAGCACCAGTGTCTAAAGCTCCATATCGTGTATCACCTAAAGAGTTGCAAGAATTGAAAGTTCAATTGGAAGAGCTATTGGAGAAGGGTTTCATCAGACCAAGTGTGTCCCCTTGGGGAGCACTAGTTTTGTTTGTTAAAAAGAAAGATGGTAGCATGAGAATGTGCATCGACTATCGAGAACTCAACAAGCTGACGATAAAGAATAAATATCCTCTTTCTAGGATTGAAGACTTATTCGATCAGCTAAGAGATGCAGTAGTATTCTCAAAGATCAATCTCAGATCTAGATATCATCAGTTAAAGATCAAGCCAGTTGACATACCTAAGACGACATTCAAGATCCGATATGGACACTATGAATTCATGGTGATGCCATTTGGTCTCACGAACGCTCCTGCAATGTTCATGGATTTGATGAATCGAGTCTTTCACCAGTACCTGGATAAATTCGTCATTGTCTTTATCGATGACATACTGGTTTACTCGAGAGATCTGGAACAGCATGAGGTGCACTTGAGGACTGTGCTGGGCACGTTGAGAGTAGAAGAGTTGTACGCCAAATTTAAGAAATGCGAATTTTGTCTTGAGAGGATTGGGTTCCTAGGTCATGTTGTGACAGCCAAAGGTATTGAAGTTGATCCTTCTAAAGTTGAGGCCGTGACGCACTGGCCGACACCTACTCATGCCAGAGAAGTGAGAAGCTTTATAGGGTTGGCCGGCTACTACCGGCGATTCATCATTTGCTAAGATAGCAGGTCCTATGACTCAGCTGACACGGAAGGGTGTTAAATTTCAGCGGACAGACAAGTGTGAGCAGAGTTTCCAGGAATTAAAGAAGAGGTTAGAATCAGCTCCAGTATTGACCATTTCCGATGGTGCTGAAGGATTCGTTATTTACACCGACGTATCAAAGCACAGTCCGGGATATGTTCTTATGCAGCATGGGAAGGTGGTTGCTTATGTGTTGAGATAGTTGAAAACACATGAGCAGAACTATCCCACTCATGACCTGGAGCTTGTAGCAATAGTACATGCTCTAAAAATATGGCAGTACTACTTGTATGGGAGCAAATGCGAGATATACATATATCACAGAAGCTTGAAATATTTCTTTACCCAAAAGGAGCTGAACATGAGGCAACGACGATGGCTGGAGTTGGTAAAGGATTATGACTGTACTATTCTTTACCATCTGGGTAAAGCCAATGTAGTGGCAGATGCTTTGAGTAGGAAGAATGCAGGACAGCTATCAGTATTGGGTACTATTCAGGACCAGTTAATTCTTGATTTTCAGAATTTAAGGATTGAAGTGCTAAGCCTATCAACCCAAAAGTCTGATAGGCTAGCAAACTTAGTTGTTAAACCAGACTTAAGAGATCGGATTGTAGTGGCCCAGAAGGATGACAAATATCTAGAGAAGATCAGGTCTAGATAAGTTATTGTTGACCGACTTACTAAATCGGCTCATTTCTTGCCAGTTCGAATGATCCTCAGTATTGATTAGTTGGCACAGCTGTATGTCAAGAAAGTTGTCCGACTCCATGGAATACCGGTTTCCACTATATCTAACCGAGATCCTAGGCTCACCTCAAGGTTTTGGAAGAGTCTCCATACTGCTATGGGTACTTGATTGAACTTCAACACTGTGTGTCATCCCCAAAAAGATGGACAGTCTGAGGGCACCATTCAAACCTTAGAAGACTTGCTGAGAGCTTGCGTGTTGGATTTAGGTGGCAAGTGGGATAACTCTCTGTCCTTGATAGAGTTTGCCTATAATAACAGTTATCATGCCTCTATTACCATGGCCCCATACGAAGCATTATATGGCAGAAGATGTCGTTCACCGATCTACTGGGATGAGGTCGGTGAAAGGAAATTGTTGGGGCCAGATCTGGTAAGGAAAACAGTTGCACAGATTGAGAAGATTTGGTCCAGGATTAAAACAGCTCAAGACAGGCAAAAGAGTTATGCTGATCCGAAAAGAAAGAATGTAGAGTTCCTGATTGGGGATAAGGTATTCCTTAAAGTGGCACCTATGAAGGGTGTTCTGCGGTTTGGAAATAAGGGAAAGTTGAGGCCACGCTTTATTGGACCATTTGAGATATTGGAAAATATTGGCAATGTAGCATATAGACTGGCACTACCACCTGAACTCTCAGCAGTACATAACGTCTTTCATATTTCTTTGTTGAAGAAATATATATCTAACCCGAATCACGTAGTGAGTTATCAGGATATAGAGATTCAGTAAGACTTGTCCTATGAGGAAACCTCAACATGCATACTAGAGAAGAAAGTCCATATCTTGAGGAACCGAGAAGTACTATTAGTCAAAGTCCAGTAGGGCAGACATGGAAGTAGCGAGATCACTTGGGAAAAAGAGGATGAAATTCGAGACAAGTACCCAGACCTGATAGATTCTGATAAGCCAAATTTCGAGGACGAAATTTATTTTAAGAGCGTAAGGTTGTAACGAACCGAAAATTTTTAGAAATAAATTTTATTAAATAATTACGCATCGCTATAATGGCACCAATTTTTAAAATTCATTTAGGTTCGCGCTCATCCAGTCAAAAAATCTGAAACTTAGTTAAAATTTCATATTAAATAATTTGTTTTCTAAAGCTCCAAATCTTTTACATCAAACGAATTTTATTTCAACTATTTTATTATATCCTAGCTCGACTTGTCTTAGCCGCAGTTATTATTTCATAATTTATTCAACTTCAACAACCGTCACACATGAAAGTTCGTATACACTGTAACTTCAATTCCCGGTCAAGCTAAGAGATTGTAACTCAAACCTATAAACATCCCTAACCATACGTCCTTTTTTTTCACACAAAATTTTCAGGCAAACTTTGTTTCATTCAAGTCAAGGTTTATGATTTTCTCTCCCACACCAGTTTGTTTCTGTTTTCTTTTAACCAATAGATAGTTATTCATCGGTACACAAACATCCAATACATACACATATACATGCATATATACATAATCATACATATACCATCACCCCTACTGTACCACCTCCCGCCATCATCGCCTCACCGCTGGCGGGCTTGTAGTAGCCATGCCAAATCCCGCTGGTACCATCAAGCTAGCACAATTCATTCTCGGCAACACCCATGGCCACACTGCCGCCGCAACCCCCTTCTTACCTGAGCCTCAACCACTGCGCTACCCCCTCTCCCATGCGAGCCGTTGACCCACATTACCCAATTCACCTCAATTCCCGCGGCCACACCAAGTGAACCCAGCGCTAGCTAGAACCGCCACCCTAAGCTGGAGCCCGACGCTCCACCCTTGTCACGTGAACCCAAGCCGAGACCCCAATTTTCGAGCTAAGAATGTCGCTGATGTCATCTACTCTATGAACCCAACTCTCAGACGAGCCCCAAAACCTGACGCTGATCCCTCAATCGAGCCTCACCCTTTGGCACCTCAAGCCACCACGACCAAATCCTGAGCCCATCAACTCCTTAGCGGGACGCAAATGCCCAGTCTCATCTCACTCTCTCCTACGCGAGCCCTCAACCGAACCATCCCGGCCACCCTCACTCACTGTTGGCCAGAACCCTTGTCGCCGGTGCCAATCTCGCTGAGCACGCCTAGTCACCGAATACACCCGATTTTTTTTGGTTCTTTGCATTCTACACAATGAGTCAATAGGGAATTTAATTAGATTGGTTTTGCAATTAGTTCTCCAGGTTTCCGGAAATTCCATAAATTAGTCCCCCCAAATTCCAGAGTACTTATTTATGTTCTAAAGTTTTTAGCTTCGTAAAAAGGGGTTTAAAAGTTTGCTGCATCATAGATTTCCACCCTAAAGTTTGTCATCTGCCTTTTTAGTCCCAATCCTAAACTATCTCAGAGTGTGAATTTAGTCCCTAAAGTTTATTTCCATTTCACAAAATATTAATTCTTTTATACTAAAATAATTTATTTTATTGTGACTAGACGAGCGAATATTCATAAGCGAGTAAGATTTTTACAAAGGTTGCCCAGCTCATAAGTTTAAGGTAGTCTCATTTTTCTAAAAGAAGTTACTTTCAAAAGCATGCGCAAAATTAATTAATCTGTGCTATCAGTATGCATGTGAATATGTGATTTATGTGTTTATTATATGCATGAGCTTATTTGCTTTATGCTTAAGATGAGATGGGACAAGAATATTTATGAGATGCAGGCAATACTTGATTACTGAGCGCTAGTAATTACTTACTTTATAGTATGAGACGAGAGTCAGAAACTTGCACTTACCATACGATGCTTGTTTTCAAATAAAGAATTATTTTGAGATATTCATGTAGCTAGACATTTATATGTATATCGTGGTATAAGTTAATTAATTTGAGCCGAGACTACTAAGTATTTATATGAAATACTCATTCTTTCAAATTACAACATTTTGCAGGTTTAGAATCAGAGGATAGGTGTTGAGCAGTGGTGACATCGAATTAATTTAGAAATTTATTTTTTTTGGAATAGATTAAAATATTTACTTGCTCTAGAACATTTTTAAATTCCTTATTTTTAGACATCAATGAATCCTCCGTTTTCAGGATATTAATTCCAAGATTATCTTTTTCGCATATTTACGCATGTTTAATTTGTTTATTTAAAAAAGAAAGAAAGAAAGAAAATATTGTTAACGTCTCGGGTGCTTAGAATTCGGGGCGTTACATGCTGGGTTCAAATAGGGTACAGAACAAGAAAATGCATTTAATGTCATTAAAGACAAGTTGTGTTCCGTATCGGTTCTTGCATTACCTAACTTTGGTAAAACTTTCTAGATTGAGTGTGATGCCTCGGGGATAGGTATTGGAGAAGTTTTGATGTTGGAGAAGAGGCCAATTGCATAGTGAGAAGCTCAATGGTGCCGTCTTGAATTATCCCACCAATGACAAGAAGGTCTACGCATTGGTAAAGGCTTTGGAGAATTGGCATCAATACTTGTGGCCAAAAGAGTTACAAAAGGCATGCCAAGTGGATCGAGAATGTTGAAACATTTCCTTACGTCATCAAATACAAGGGAGGTAAAGAAAACATCGTGGCTGGTGCCTTGTCGAGGAGGTACACTCTTATCACTGTTTTGAATATAAAATTGTTGAGATTTGAATATTTTAAAGAATTGTATGTTAATGATACTGATTTTGCAACTATATGTATGGCTTGTGAAAAGGGTACTTTTGATAAATTTTATAGGCATGATGGATTTTTGTTTCGTGAATCTAAGCTTTGTATGCCTAATTATTCCATGAGAGAATTTCTTGTTAGAGAAGCCTATGGAGGAGGATTAATAGGACACTTTGGGGTGAAAAGGACTTTGGAAATTTGCAAGAACATTTCTTTTGGCGTAAAATGAAAAGGGATGTGGAAAGGGTGTGTTCTAAATGCATAACTTGTAAGAATGCCAAGTCTAGAGTTTTGCCTCAAGGTTTATACACTCTTTTACCCATTCCTAGTGAGCCTTGGATTGAGATTTCAGCAGATTTTATTTTGGGTTTGCCTAGGTCTAGGAAAGGCAGTGATGCAATTTTTGTTATTGTGGATAGGTTTAGTAAGATGGCACATTTTATTCCGTGTCATAAAATGGATGATGCCACTTATATTGTCGACTTATTCTTTAAAGAAATTCTTAGACTCCATGGGGTTCCTAGAAGTATAGTTTCGGATAGGGATGTGAAATTCCTTAGCCATTTTTGGAAGGTTTTGCAGGGTAAAATGAGGCCCAAGCTATTTTTTTCAACCACTTGTCACCCTCAAACCGATGGCCAAACTGAGATGGTAAATAGGACATTGACACAACTCTTAAAAACTATCATTAGGAATTATTTGAGAAGTTGGGAGGAAAGTTTGCCTTTTATCGAGTTTGCATATAATAGGAGCGTGCATTCTACTACCAATTTTTCTCATTTTGAAATTGTTTACGGTTTTAATCCTATGACTCATTTGGATTTGATACCTTTACATATGGATGAAAGAAAAAGCTTAGATGGGAAGAATAAGGCCAAATTGGTGAAAACTCTTCAAGAAAAGGTGTAGAGCCAAATAGAAAAGAAAAATGAACAATATGCATCTCAAGCTAACAAGGGAAGAAAGTATGTTACTTTTGAGCCAGGAGATTGGGTGTGGCTTCACTTGAAGAAAGAGAGATTTCTCAACCAAAAGAAGTCAAAATTACAAGCCCGTGGCGAAGGTTTGTTTCAAGTTATTGAGAAAATCAATGACAATACCTACAAGCTCGATCTTTCAGGTGAGCATGGTGATTCTGCTACTTTTAATGTTTTTGATTTATCTCTTGCTAATGTATGTGATGATTCGAGGGTGAATCCTTCTCAAGAGGGAAGGCATGATGAGATCCAAGGAGGTAAGTGCTCGGTTCGTGTGTCAACGGGCCCCGTTACGCGATCAAAAGCCAAAGAGATTCAAGAGTCGATGGCGGGACTAGTTCAATATCTGATTAGTCAAGCTCAAATGGGAGAAGCAATGAGTGCTGGACTTGAGTTGGATGCAATGAAGCCAAAGAAAGTCATGTTGATTGAAGCTAGGACCATTTGTGTTGAAGAAATTGAACTTGGGGACTAAAAGCGTGATTCATGAAGCTAAAGGACGAAAATGAACAAATTTTGAATTTTAGTGAGGCCGCACCAAGATCCCAGTGTGCCCCCACCAATAATTCTGATTTTTGGTAGAAAGGCCGATGCAGCTGTATCAAGGGGCAGTGCAGTCGCACTGCAATAGGCATCTTTTAACTGAGTTTGAGCCATCTTTTGGCTTGTGTTTTTCTTATTTTCTTGTAATTTTTTGGGCTCCAAGACACTTCCTACTATAAATAGGATCCATTTATTTCCATTTTTTGAGTGCCTTCTTTCCATTACTCTTGGGGGATTTAGGAACCATTTCCTAGTTTTACTTGGGTTGGATTGGTTGGGTTCAAGATCAAACATCCAATTTTTAGCTTTCTTGGGAGATTTCCAATCTTTTTTGAGTTTTCTTAGTCCAATACCTTGGGCGTTCACATCAGAGGATATGCTAGTGTAGAGCAAGTTCTTCTTTAGGTTTTGAATAGATACCTATACCATCGATAAAAATGATAACAAAGTTATCTAGAAAGTCTTTGAAACGTCGGTTTATTAAATCCATAAATACTACTGGCATGTTAGTCAAACCAAATGGCATCACCAAGAATTTGTAATGCCAGTATCTGGTACTGAAAGTCAACTTAGAAATGTCTTCTCTTTCAACCTTTAGCTGGTAATATCCCCATCAGAGATCAATCTTTGAGTACATCACAGATCCTTTCAGCTACTCCAACAAATCATCGATCCTCATAAAAAGGTATTTATTTTTAGTCGTCACTTTATTCAAATCCCCTATGGTTGGTACATAATCTCATTGATCTATCATTTTTCTTTACGGATAGGACCAAGGCACTATAATGAGGAAAACTAGGTTAAATAAATACTTTTGCCAACAATTCATCAAGTTGCTTTCTTGGTTCTTTTAATTCAATAGGCGTCAATTGATATCGGGCTTTGGAAATAGGTTGTACCCCAAGAATTACCTCAATAATGAACTCAATTTCACAGTCAGTAGGAAATCCCATAGTTTATCTGGAAATACATGAGTATTCCTGAAGTAGCACTGAAGATAGAGTAATAGAATTCTCCAACTTTACTTGGTGAAGAGATCCAATATGTTTGATGACCTTGTTGATTATACATTCTGAGCTCCCCATGTGGTTAGGAAATCTTAAAAGTTGGGCTTAGAAATCCAGAAGAACACCATATAAGGTTAGCCAGTCAGTCCCTAAGATAACTTCAAAATCCATTAGGTTGAAAAGGATTAGGTGGATAGGACATTCTTTCCCGTTAAATCGGATTTGGACGTTGGGTAAATACCACTTAGCTCTACAGGATTTTACCAAAGGTAAAATAATATCCAAGTCTAAGATTCTAGCTTAATTGTTACTCGGTGATTCTGCACAAAGTCACATGAAAAAAAATGAATATGATGCTCCAAAATCAAACTAAGTATAGGCCGGCTTATCATATAAATAAACCATACCTGCAATGACATTTCCTCCTTTTGTGGCCTTCAGTTGAACCAATGCAAAAACTCTACTACGCAAGTTGTTGGTTTTCGCATTCCACGCACTGTGTGATGCCCCGAATTATGAGCACCCAGGATGTTAACAAAATTTTCTCTCCTTTTAAAATAAACTCATTAAAAGCGGGTAAATATGCAGAAAATACCCTTGGAAATAATATCCCGAGAAAAAGGAACTTATTAATGTCAAGGAATAGAGAATTTAAAAAAATATTCGTGAACAAGTAAAAATATTTAATTTATTCCAAAATTAATTCTAAATTCGATGCCACCACTGCTCAACGCCTCTCATCTGATTCTGAACCTGCAAAACGTTGTAATTTGAAGGGTGAGTATTTTATAGAAATACTCAATAGTCTCGGCGCAAATTAATTAATTATACTAGAAATATACATATAAACAAGTATCTACATGAATATCTCAAATAAGTTCTTCACTCAAAAACAAGCATCGTATGGTAACTGCAGGTTTTCGACTCTTGTCTCATGCTATAAAGCAAGTAAATACTAGCATGCATAGCAATCAAATAATGCATGCATATAATAAAATCTTGTCTCGTCTCGCCTTAATCATAAAGCAAATAAGCTCATACATGTAATAAACATATAAATCACATGTTTACATGCATAATGACAACAAAGATCAATTAATTTTGGGCATACCTCTGAAAATAACTTTTTCTAGAAAAACGAGACTACCTTAAACTTTATGAGTTGGGCAACCTTTGTAAGAAAATTCTTGGTTTATGGATCCTCACATCTCTCTAGTCAAAAAGAAAATAAATTAACTTAGGACTGTGACAATAATTATTTATAGGAGAGAAAATAAACTTAAGGGACAAAATTGAAACACTGAAATAATTTAGGACTGGGACTAAAAAGGTGGATGACAAACTCCAAGGCTGAATTCGTGAAAAGAGAAAGTTAGGAAACCACACTGGAAGACTTGAGATTGAAATAAGTAAATCTGGAACTCAGAGACCAATTTTAGGAAACCAATTTGATTCAATTGTATAGAATGAAAACAAAATTGGGTATGAGGTTATTCGATCCATGAACTAGGTATGCTACTGATGCTCGGCGAGATTGGTGCCGGTGAAAGGGATTCCGGCTAAGGATAAGTGACGGTGGCCGGGCTGGGTTGGTTGAGGGCTTGCGTGGGAGAGAGTGAGACATGGCTTGGCAATCGCATCCAGCCAAGGAATTGTTGGACTTGAGATTTGGGTCATGTTTCCAGCGAGCGCTGGGTTCACTGGCCGGGGCTTGGCTATTCAAGGGCATAGCTGTGGCTGGATTCGCCGACGACAGCCATGGTGTTGTGTGGGTTGGCTTGCCGTGGCTGAGAGAATAAAGGTGGATTGGTGGTGATGGTGTCGTGTGTTGGTTTGAGGGGTAGGTGAAGAGAGGCAAGGCCTTGGGTTCAAGATTGGGGTCGCAACTCAGGGACTGAGAAAGAGTTGCGGTGGTGAGGCTCGGGCGACAGTGGCGTCACGGTGGTGTAGAATTTTTTTCTTCTTTTTTTTTCCAGCGTGGCTGCTACCAACCGAGTCGGTGGTGAAGTGGTGGTGATGCTGGTGGTGACGACCGGCGGTCCTGTGTGCATATTGGCCTTGTATGTGTGGAAATGAATCTTTGTGAGATGTGAATTGCCTTCATGGTGTAAGTGTATGTATTGGATGTGTATGTATTAAGAAGCAAAATAAGTAGTAGGTATGTATTGGATGTGTATGTATTAAGAAGCAAAATAAGTAGTAGGTATGTATTGGATGTGTATGTATTAAGAAGCAAAACAAGCAGTAGACATGAGGGGAACAACATACCAGTGCTTGATTCACAGAATGGAACTAATTCTGGCTGAAATTTGTGTGAAAGATGTGTGCTTAGGGAACAAATGTATAGACTTGGAGTTAGTGTTCTATTCTATCTTGGTTGTTGAATGGGAGTAGGGTAAAAACTAGATTTCTCTTTGTGAATTGAAATTGTGTTTGACGTGGAGAGTACTAAAATTTGATGTCTTGGAAAATTTGAAATCAAATTATATATATGTATATACGTAAAATTTGGATATAAAATTTGGAATTTGTTTGGATTTAAAATAGAATAAAATGGTTTATTATAAATTTAATTAAGTTCTTGAAGTATCAAGACTAGACAAGCTTAAATTTAAACGAACTTTAAAATTGGTGAGTGTATAGCGAAGCGTAGTTATTTAGTAAAATTTATTTTCTAAAAATTTCGGTTGCTACACACTGTCTGTGTAAGGATCTACTATACTTTGATATGATATTGTCTACTTTAGGCCAAGCCCGCAAGGTTTTACTCTTGGACTTCTACCCAAAAGGCTTCATGTCAGTTTGGAGTGGGTCTTTTAACTTATAAAATGGTCTCACTTTCTCTACCCAAGTGATGTGGGATCACAGTATCCCACCTAAGGGGTCCAACGCCCTTATTGACTACACTTCTAGTTGGACTCTTCTATGATACCATCTGTAACGACCCAAATTCTAACAACTTAGGGCGCTACCAATAACTAGCTTTTGTCCTTACAAACATTTACAGACATGCCACTAGAGCACAAATATATTTTCTTTTTTACTTTTTTAAAAATACAAAAGTATAAATGAACACAGAAACTTTACTCATCAACTTGAATTAAGAGTAACAACCAAACCATATAAAGTTAACATAGTTTAGGAAAATGAATTTCAAACTGTCAAATGAATATCCAAAAATAATAGTAAAAATTGATTTTTTTATTTTAGGATTGGGTTCCTCTGCCCACCACCTTGCCACCACCGAGCTCTTCAATCTTAAATGTAAAATATCAATTTTTACCGTTATTTTCAGATATTCATTTGAAAAAAATATCAATTTGTTTGTACAAGAATTCCTTCTGGCAGAAGAGCATCCATTAGATGAGGGTGACATGACTTCAACAACTTAGTAGTTTCACATCCGCTTGATTCCAGACAAGTTTCCAAAGATTTTCAGGTAGGGAATTATATGCAATGTAGTTTATATTCTCTATGTCCTTGTCATAAGTGTCGTTTAATATGTTTTAATCATTGCTATGTTATCTACAGTTGCCAGGAACCGTCAAATGGTTCAAGGTCGAGCACGACCCTTCGGTTAGCCCACAGTACCTATATTCATATTTGATCACAAATAATTGCCAGAGATCATTAAATGGTCTGGAATCTAATTCTAGTTCTTAGATTTATTCTACAATGCGGTTCAACAGACCTTTATAGTTTAAACATTTATTCAATAGAATGATTTTACATGTCTAAATTTGCATATTTGGTTTCGACATAGTTGTTGAGTACCCCACTGAGCGTATCTGTATGCTCATCCCATTTTTAAACATTTTAAATTGAGGAGCTTGGTGGCGACAAAGCGGCGGGTAGAGGAACCCAATTCTAAAATAAAAATATCTATTTTTATCATTATTTTAGGATAATCATTTGATAGTTTGAAATGTATTTTCTTAAACTATGTAACTTTACATGGTTTGGTTGTTACTCTTAATTCAAATTGATGAATAAGGTCTCCACATTTAGTTATAGTTTTGGACTTCCACAAATATATATTTGCGCTCTAGTGCCTTGTTTGTAAATGTTTGCAAGTGTAAAAGCTAGTTTTTGGTGGAGCAAAACCATACGAGTTTGGCCCAAAGTGGACAATATCATGTCAAAGTAAGGTGGGTCATTACAAATAGTATCAAATCATAGCCTAACTGGAAGTGCACCCAACGTGGATGTTGAGCCCCCTTATATAGAGTGATTATGACAGTCTCAATCCCACATCGCTTGGAGAGAGAAAGAAAAACAAGTTTATAAGTTAAGAGACCTACTTTAGAGGGCATGAGGTCTTTTGGGTAGAACACAAGAGCAAAAAAGTACAGGCTTGACCTAAAGCGAACAATATCATGCCAAAGTGGAGAGGGTCGTTACAGTCTAGGCAACCTTTGATCATTTACCCTACATAGCACAAGCCACATTACTTCCGACAAGGTCTAAAGTGCAGCCAATTGTATGAAGGACATCTTACTAGAGTAGTCGATTTATTAGCATATTCCACCTTGGCCTTTTTCGCATAAGGATGGGATCTGTTGTTCCGCTTCTAACATTTCTTTCACAATTATTACTTTTTGTTGGAATGCAATCTCTTTGAAGCATTATTAGGAAATTGTTTTGCTTATATAATTCTTACTTCTGCTTGCTTTGTATTCAGGGCTCGATCAACAATTTCAGCAAAATTTCTATAAAGAATTCCTACTATTTGGACATCTTGTCCCAACTCAGGCCTTAATCCTTTAGCAAAATGAGCTGCTTTCAGCGCAAGGGTACTTATTGATAGGTGATTTATTATGCTATTTAATTCCTCAATATTAGTAGTTTATTATGTGTTTTAATAGATTAGAATGAATAATTGTGGTTGATTT
The DNA here is from genome assembly GCA_963692815.1 of Nyctanthes arbor-tristis. Lineage (NCBI taxonomy): Eukaryota > Viridiplantae > Streptophyta > Magnoliopsida > Lamiales > Oleaceae > Nyctanthes > Nyctanthes arbor-tristis. The sequence continues at coordinate 34,455 of CAVNYN010290081.1, read as the reverse complement.
GTTTATTTGTTATAGGGTTAAGGAAAAAAATAAAAAGCATGAATTTTGGGCGAGTTTGGACTAATGTCGCAAGGATTTTGGAGTTTCATGGCCAAGATGTTAGAAAAGAAAACTTGGAGGGCCAAAATAAAAAGAAAGAGATACGGGAACCTGTGCGGCCATACAGAGTTCCTATGCGGCTGCACAGTGCCGCGTCCAAAAGAGAGCAGAAAAAGCCAAAACTGAGCAGATTGGATCATGCGGCCTCACCATCTCACATGTGCGCCTACGCCTAAGACCCAACAGATTGGCAGTAAAAGCCATGTGGCTACATGGTTGTACTGTGCGGCCTCATGGCTTCTATACGGTAGAAATCCCTTTTTTTCCTATTTTTCGAGTTTTCATAGAATTCTTTTTACGATTAAACTTTTACACGAGTTTTTCTTCATTCTTAGGGGTTTTTAAGCCTTATAAAAAGGAGTCTAGCCTAGCATTCAGAACACGCCCATAGACACCCCCGATATACTTATATACATTACATTACTTTGTTTCTTCATGTTTTACATAGAATTTTAACTTTGGTTTTTGAGATGAAGCTTTGGTTCGAAGAATATTGGTGCAATAATTCCTTATCTCCAGCTTTATTCATCAAAACTCAGTGACGGAATTCCTACTCTCTTATGCTTTATTTCATTGATTCTATGAGTAGCTAAGCTTCTTTTCTTGGGACAAATGTTGTAGCCCCTTTGTGAGCTCTAGTTGTTTGTTTGTTGATTCAGTGTCTAAAAAGTTGATTTCCTGTTAATTCTTTGTCACTGTTTTGTATAGTTTTCACTTATTTGGCACGCGAATTTGTGAATGTTTATTGGTTTGTGTTAATATTTACAGACTCAACAATATTCTGAGTTCTCGTATTATAAATTCTATCAGCCCTAGAATTCTCAGAATAACCAACAGACTCCTTTATCAGATTTGGCATCAAATTTACCCAGGTGATCTTTATCACTCAAGATATAGCATTTACTACCAAAAACATGAAAATAAGTTAACCTAGGTTTTCTGCCTTTCCAAATTTCATATGGAGTTTGATTTGTTCCAGGTCTAAGTGTCACTTTATTAATGATGTAACATAGAGTGTTGATTGCTTCAGCCCATAACTTAGTAGGTAATTTCTTACTATTAAGCATAACTCTAGCTATTTTTTACAAGTTTCTATTTTTTATTTCAACTACACCATTTTGTTCTGGAGTTCTAGGTGTAGAAAATTCATGCATGACACCATATTTTTCACAGAAATCAGAAAAGTAAGAATTATCAAACTCTTTACTATGATTACTTCTGATTCAATTCAATGTGACACCTTTATTAGATTTTTCATTTGAAAGCTTCTGGAACAAAACACAAAATCTGTCAAATGTATCAGACTTTTCTCTAATGAAATCAACCCAAGTATATCTAGAAAAATCATTAATACAGACATATATGTACCTCTTACCACTAATACTTTCAGTTTGGATAGGACCTATAAGATCCATATGTATGAGTTCAAGTATACCTGAGATCGATAGGTGCTGACCTGTTTTGTGTGAATTCCTGGTTTACTTACCTTTCCAGCATGGTTCACATATGCTCTCAGGAATCATTTTCAATTCTATAATTCCTCTAATAGCTCCACTTTTGGTCAGTTTGAGTAGACTTTAATAGTTCATATGACCAAATCTCTTGTGCCAAAGTTATGCAGGGTTAGTGCTAGCAATTTTGCAAGTAAGTTTTGGATTCAATACATAACATTTATCACTAGACTTAACACCTTTGAGTAAATTTTGTCCAAGTAAATTTGAATCTGGATCAAGATAAAAAGCTTTACATTCAATTTTGAAAAACAGCACTCTAAGATTATCATCACATAATTGACAAACGCTCAAAAGATTTGCTTTTAGTCCAGATACATATAGAACATCTTTTAGAGTGGGCAAGCCTTCAATGTAGATATATCCAGATCCTTCAGCGTGACCTTAAAGTCCATTACCAAATGTAACTATACCTGTTTCAGCTCTCTGAAAGTTGGTTAACAGATTCAAATCACCTGTCACGTGTCCAGAACATCTACTATCAAAATACCAAGTGATAGGGATTAAAGCACTCAAAGAAAGTTTAACAACATAACTCTTGTACTCATCCCTTTTTATCCAAACCTGTTTTATCTTACCTTTTACTTTAGGTGTACTGACTTTGTATGCGTTTATCAAGTTAATATATCTTTAACAGGTGAAAACATCATGACCAAATTCACCACAAAAGTTACAATTTACCTGTCTGACCTTACCATACACATTGGAGTTTTGAGATAGTCTGACAGTAACATGTTGTTTTCTAGTATTCTGCTATTGCTGTTTTGGTGGACTGTTATTGTAAATAGTTTTGCTCGAAGAGGATCTAGGCGTATCCTGCCTGCGTCCAGAATTCTGTTTTTGACCTACAAGTTCTTTTTGAAAAAGTTTTCCCCTGATTCTTTCACGAAAACTATCTGCTAGACAGCTTTTCCTTTTCCTTCATATTCTAGTCTAAACGTATCCCCTGAAGGTCTACCATACTTCAGGCCTTCATTTGACCTTACAGCTTCTATTATCAGTTGTTTGGTCCTTTCATTGGCATGCTCCAGATAAGTTTTTGTTGATTAATCTGTTCATCTTTTTGATCAATGGGTTTGTGTAGATTATTCTTTTCTTGATTGAAAAACTCCATCATGACTTAAAACACGTCAGATTTATCTTGTTCTGCTTTCAGTTGATTTTTCAGTACTGCATAGTTTGGACAAGATTTAACCTTATTAGAAGATGATTTTACAGTGTTAGTGGTTAGGCAGTTCGTAGAACCGGACTGAGGCTGGATATGTGCTGTCAGGATAGTAATCTATTCTTTTGTTGATATCGTTGTTGCTCACCGTCTTGATTCTCATTTTACTTTGGATATGGTCTCTGAGGTTTGTACTGATTTTTGAATCTTCCACCTCTTTGTTGTTTGTTCTTCAGGAACTGTTTGAATTGCTTGGTAAGGAGGGCCATGTTATCCTCATTATCAGTATCTTTCTCTAACTTAGAATATTCCACCTTGCTTTTGAATGCAATCCCGGGTTTCCTCTCCTTCTTCCTTTTGGACATGTTCAACTCGTATGTTAACAAGGATCCCACAAGCTGATCAACCCTCATCTCTTCCAGATTCTTACTTTTCTTAATGGCAGTGACCTTCATTTGGAATCTTTCTCGCAGTAACTTGAGAATCTTCTTGACAATCTTTCGGTCAGAATATATCTTGCCTAGGGCCTGCGCTTGATTGGTAATCTCATGCAACCGAGCATAGTAGTCTTTGAATTCTTCATTGTCCTTTTTTTTCTTTTTTTTTTTAAAGTCTTCCTCGATTGTCTAAATCGGTATGAAATTTATAGGTCTCCACCAATGCTATGCGGCACTAGAAACTCCGTAAACGTATAATATGGAACCAGATTTTTCTTAACTCCCCGATGACATATGAATCCTCATAAGAGGGAACCCAGATTTTTTATTTTAAGAGTGAATCATAGTTTGATTGCTTGCAAAAGAGGAGCGTCAGATTTTTATATTGGGTTGAATGAAGAAGATCGAGATTTTGGGTGAACAAAGATTTTGGCTACTCGCACGACGCTGTTTGGCGTTTGGTGAGATAGGTTGATTTCATACTATTGACTGGTGATTTTTGTGCTATTTTCCATGCCATTCTCGATTTTGTAAATATACTTTGTTCCATTAATCTTTTACTCAAATTTCTGAATTTCCATTGATCTGATACTATTTCTCCATTCCTTTTTCTTTAGGAAAATATGTAAATAAGACTGCACCATTTCACACAAAAATCTAAGCTTCCTGAAATCAGCTTGCTTAATCCATTGGTTTTAGTAGATAAAAGTTCAATAAATCAGTAGCTAATGACACTTTGCAATCCAATCATCTCAAGGGTACATCAAATGAATGAGACAATATAACAAATGCTTATAACCACCTAGGGCTTCCCCCTTCTCTCTTCTTTACTTGAGTGGTAGGATATGAAATCCTAATTCAAGAAGCCAGGAAATACGAGTATATTGCTATGTGGGCCAATAGTTCTCAAATTCTGATTTTTCAGGTGCAAAAAAGGCCTTTAGGTTGCCTAGCATTGTTCGTTAATATTTTATACATGATTGATGTATAGAAAGTAATTGCTTTTAAATTTTTGACTCTGTTGTTTTATGAGATTGAATTCTCAATATTTAAGATTTCTTTTTGCCATTAATAGTGTTTAAACAAATTAATTAGCAAGAAAGAAATGTGACTGGAAGCTCTAAATTGTGATTAATTACAAAGAACCTACACTATTCCTTATTCATTCCCTTGTTCCCAAGTTAGCAATGGAAGTTTGAAAATTGGCCTCATCTAAACGGATTACTGATATAAATGAGCAAACTATAGGCATTCTTTGGATTGAACTGGGAGAAAAATGTGGGTCCACGAAGAAGATAAACAACTAAAGGTATGCTCTGAATCTTTCTGCTAAGCGGACTGCCTATTTATTAGTTTTTTTGAGATAATATGTTTGCTGTTCATGTCTTATTTCTATATTTGTTCCACATGTTGTAAGTTTTCCCTTGATTGGGCGGATAGTCTAGGTTACACCGTTTTTTTATTTTAATTTTCTTGGTTGACATTTAGAAACTGGCATGCTATAATTGATTAAATTGCCTACACTATTAATTATAGTAGATTGTTTTGAATTCATTTTGAGTTGACTTCGATTTGTTTTGATTTCAATTTGTATTGCCCAATATATGGCGCCACTATGCAACCTCATTTATGATAAGGATGGCTTTTATGTTTTGAGAACATACTGAATCCATTTTAATCAACTAATTGAGTCAAACGTGAACATAAGCATAATAGATTCTCAGTCATTCTCAGAAAACCAGAACCATGGAATTTTTATTTTTAACCATAAACCCAAATGTGCTTGGTTGTTACTTCTTGATACAAAATATGTATTTCCATATATCTAATCAAATCCTATGAAATAATTGCCCTCATTTGATTTATTACTTGCTACTAATTATGTGATTTGGTGAGAATAATTTCTGCACCAGTTACTCCATTCTTTATATTTATGTTCAACTTTCTTTTAGTATTGAGTTTCCAAGATACACTATGATGTACCACCCCCAGGGGCTCCCCCTCTCACTTCTTTATTTGAGTGGCAATACGTGGAATCCCAATTCAAAAAGCCTGGAGATTATATTGCTGTGTGGCCCAATAGTCATCAAATTCTGATCTTTCAAGTACAAAAAAGGACTTGAGGTTGCCTAGCATCGTTGCTTATCTGGGTTTCTGCCGGAACTGTTCCAAATGTTGAAGGTTGAGTGTTGTCCAATTCTTTAGGAAATGTTCCATGATATGAGATGGGCTTATATGTGTGTGGGTGATTGAGGAGAGGATCGACTAGGATCATTGTCACAAACCTTTATTATTTAGATATTGACACTGACCTGTCTAGAAATAACTTTTTTTTAGAGAAAATGACTGGAAATGAAGATGGTAAAAAGCTATAAAAATGAAGATGTCCAGAGAAAATATAGGTGTCAAGAATAAGACATTCATAAGCCTTAGAAATGTACCATTTCCCCTATGACGTTTTCTACGTGACAATTATAATTCACTTTGAGCAGTTGTGACGTATCCAACCCAGGCTGCTTGTCCTACATCATATAGTCTGGGGCCACGTCAAGTGCCAAGCACAAACAACAATTGGTAACATCAACGAGAATCTTAAAAAAGAACCTGCTGGCTACAATAATTATCGTATTGGTGAAGTGGAAGAAAATCGGAGAAAAATAGGCTCTTTTCACCAAGGTGCAGAATTTGTACAAAAGAGAACTTCAAGCTTTTTACCTTTTTCTACATATACTCTGTATTCCTTTTAATTAAAGCTGTAATTTGTTACACACATGGATGAAAGATAATTGGTTGTTGATTATTAGATAAGGTTTTTTATTTTTTAAATTTTTTTTTGCTTTTAAGATTTTGTTTAGTAGCACCGTTATTTATGTACTCATAGGCTTAATCGTTAATGGTGTATTATTTGTACACAGATGGCGGAAGTATACGGTCCATCCCAGTGACTGCTGAATGATGTACATTTCTTAGAAATTTCTTATTACTGTTATTCTTCCCGTGCAACGTAGCTTGAAAATTCTAGTTTGCATTAAAATTTTTAATCAAGGACACAACCTATTTTGTATAATTGAAAATTTTGGCGGCTAGTATTTGAGGATAATCTTTGATTTGAATAAGCAAATCAAATAGATTAGATTTAGGGAATTATCTTTAATTGCAGTCCCTTGTACGTAATAGCTTTGTTGTAACATAAACATGAGCTCAATCATAGTTTTCAATATTGGCTTAGTGGCTGTACTGGATTAGTGGGTTGCTGGTTTATCCGATGAGTCATTGCTAATTCGGTTGCTAATTCAAGTACATTTGGTCAATGATTAATATTTTTTGAGTGAAAATACTCGATAATATTGATATATAAATGAAAATTGTTAACTAAAAAAAAAAAGTTGACATAATGTTTTAAAAGCTATTTCTTGACATGTAGGTCATGAGCTCAATGTTTTACCATTAGGTTTGTAATAATATTTTTATGAAAAGTGAGAACTGGTTGGGCTGGCACGAGTTTTGATTTAGGAAATTATCTTTGGCTGCAATTCCTTGTACGCATTAGAGTCGTTGTAGCGTAAATATGAACCTTAGAAATGAACCAAACTATATTTTTCAATATTGACTCGGTCATTGATTCAATAGCTGTACTGGGTTAACGAGTTTCTGGTTCAACTAGTGAGTTATTACTAACTCGGTTGAAAACTCAAGAATATGTGGTTAATAATAATATTTTATAAGTGAAAACACGCGAGTATCGTAATAATTTATAAATGAAAATTGTTAACAAAAAATTGTTTTGCACAATGATCTATAACCTACTTCTTAACATATAGATCACGAGTCCAATCTTTCACCATTTTATTTGTAATAATTTTTTTATGAAAAGTGATAACCGCATGTTGTATTACATTATAAGCAATGGGACCTAATAGAACTTTAGGCGTCAAAAATCAGTAAATTGTGCCCGATAATTACTTCAATTGCACGGGGCAACTTCGAGTTAATATATATATTTATATATAGATTAATCACTTCAAAATTAAATTTTTTAAAGCTTAATTATTATTATTATTATTATTATTATTATTATTATTTTCATACTGTAAAGGGATTGTTTGGGAAGGGAAAGTTCAAAATTAAATTCATAAATCGCATTGAAGATGTTTTATTAATCTCTCAGTACCTAAATTTGTGTTGTAGCATGTGTGCAACGTACGTGCTGGGCATTTTATCTTTTTCAGAGTAAATATATGATACATTTTTTCTTGAAATGCATGTTATATTTAACTAGAATCAATTGCCAAGGAGCTGGTGTTAGGATATATCCTTTATTGTAGTTGTTACTTAGATTCGAGTTGCATTCTTCCCATACCTCCTCCGTCCTCTCATAAAAAAAAAAAATGAATGGTTTTCTTAAATCCAAAAAATCATTGGGTTGAATCTTTTTAAGGGACCTCTTAGTTATTATAAAAATACAAAAAGCCAAGTGTAGTTTCTCCTTTTTATAATAACTAGTTTTAAACGCCTGCATTGCGCGGTATAGCATGCGGACTTTTTTTTTTTTTTTTTTTTTGAATGGGAACAGGGTGACTTTTTAAATATAAAGAAAAATATCAATATTAAAAACCAACTCTCAGATGAATCAAATATTACAGCATCTATATGTATAAATGTATATATTAAAATTTCATCAACAAACATGCATTCTATATAGTAATAATATGAATTAAAAATAAAAACTCATACATAAATATATTCTAAATAGCAAAATATTAGAAAATATCATCAGTGACAATTGTATATGATATTGTGGTTGGCAGTTGACATGTATAAGATACCCTATCAATAGAGAGATAATGTGATTAGTCCGTTTGGACTGTTTTCCCTTGTTGCATAATCAAAGGTGCTTTTCAAATCATTTTTCACAACTTTATCATCCTCAATGTGAGAGCATCCCCTTTCTAAGTGCATCTCAAAGGGAAATTATAAGAGTAATACTATTTATTTAAACTGGTAACTGGTCTTCAGTCTAATTGGTATTATATTGGAAATAGATGGAGATGCATAAATACATAAGAACATTGATTTATTCAGTAGTCAATAAGAAAATAACAACTATATTTGAGACCAGTCTCCAGTCTAGATAAATAGTATTATTCAAACTATATTTCTACCACAACAATTTATTCCAACACCACATTTTAACTATTTTCTTTATTTACTTGTATATCCATAGCTAAAATTACATTAATAAACATTTTTAAATTTAATCTTTTCTTTTCTTCCACCACAATCATAATTACCTTGATTTGAACTAGTACCTTACCCGTGTGTTGGATGGGAAGACATTCTAAAAGAGATAAATAAATAAAAATACAATAGAACTCAAAGTTATGAATATTTATTTTAAAACAAAAAAGAATCAAATTTATATTTCACTGTACTTTCAAAAAGAATAATCTCTAATACATTCACGAACTCGATGTAGACTTGTTTCTTACAATCAAGAAGATAGAGTTGATGATCAATCAATCACTCGAATTCAGCTTGTCAAATATATTAGTGATTTATCTATTGATGTTGCAACAATTGAATAACAATAACATTAGATGAAGTAAAAGTAACTGGAACCAAGTTTCTTTTACACTTTAATTAGAGTATAATAATAGATATTCAATTCAAATAGAAGAATACCAAAAAGCAAAGCACCCCCGTGTCAAATAAGAAAATATCATCCTAGTAATAATGCATTTAAAAATAGAAAACATAATGATGAGACACACAAAGAATATCTCCCATAGCATGTTGTTTACGTTCGAATCCAACAATCAAAAATTCATCCTGTGGCACAAGGCAATAAAGGCAATGTAAAACATAAGAAAGAAATAAAAAATGAAAGCATTTTTAATGATCAACTTAACATTTTCCTCACTGAACAAAGGCAGCAATTTTTTTGCCATTCTTTTTTTTCTCCCTTGCCATTCTTAATTAGCTGAAACCTAGCACATTTACAAATAGTAGAGTTGGGCTCTTTAGCCTCAATGCCTTTGCCAAAGAAGTTAAATAATTTCGCGCCAATATGTCATTAAGTCATGAGACAATCAAGGCAATTGATAAAAAGATTAATGTTTACTTCTTCCTCAGCTAAAACTATACTTCACCAGATCATATTTCAATTTTCTTGAATCTAAAGTTTCACATCATCATTAGATTGCTTATCTCCAGTCTACAATCACTGAAAAATAATTTCGATTAATTCTAAAAAGTTGCTAATAGATAAACGTTAATGTGCCAATGAACATAAATAACATCATAAAAATTAAAACTTCAACTACAATAAAACCTTATCGAACCTAAACCATACGCACAACAAATAACTTAGACATTTTATCAAACAAACCGGATCAGCAATTGAGTAACCAAAGACTAGAAACCAAACACAGAACAAAGTCACCAAACAATCCGAAGCAATCTATTTGCTTAATTATATATATTACTGATTCGGTCTTACCAGTCTTTTGGTTGACTGGTTTTAACAATTTCCATGCAATGATACATACACAATCAAATAAAAGAATTATCAGATGATTGTTCAATGGAATATGTAGCTTGAATCAAAGGATTTCCAAAATTTGAATTAAGGAAAATTTGATATTTTCTCACCCTATAGCATTAAAGATAAGGGGCTAAGGAAAGATTGTTATATTTCCATACCCAAATGCATTCAAGATGAGGATCGGCAATGTCGGCAATAACACAACATCTATAGGTTATGAATTCAAATGACATAACTCCACCAGAAGCAAACTGGATGGAGGAAGCGGGTTATTAACATACCTCCACTAGAAGCAAACCGGACGGAGGAAGCGGTTATTGTAGACCACTGCAATATGGTAGAGTATAATTTACGGAGGGGAAAAAAGGGAAATGTCGACGATGATTTTGAAATACAGATTACCATCGCTACAAATGGAAAAGTTCGAGGAGAAGAACGAAACTATTGGAAAAGAGATAAGAATACAGGTGAAAAAAATTTAAAAAATGATTTTGAAATACGTATCAGACATCACTGGAAAGGGACACTATAAGGGTAAGTAGCAGTCTACTGGGAAAGAGATATAAAATTCAGCTGAAAAAAGTTAATTAAATTTTTTTAAGTAAAAAAAGGGTTAATTAATTAAAAAACTAAACACGCAAAAGAGGAACCACACAAATAGGTTACCACAAAAGTCTAACCACAAAGGCTACCATAGAAAAATGGGCGGAAAAATGAAGACCTCCACTAAAGCGCCTCTATGTATTAATAATGGATTCTTTTTTAACAATTATTATTATTCTTTTCAATTCCCTTTTTTAGTAATCTCTTGCAACAATTTTAATTTACAATACGACTTGGCAACTTTAGATTTTAATGATTTATTTTATTCACAGTTCCATTTTAGTACTTAACTTTTAGTTGTTACTTCATGAAAAAAGATTTTAAATTTTTTCTTTTTATTTTAATCTATCTTGCTTTCTATAAAGAGACTTATAGATAAATAAAATAATAGCGAATCATTCATTTGCCTTTTTTCATTTACAAATTTTATTTTATATTTATATATTGAATGTTGTAAATTGTTTTAGGCATAAGGTAGCCGAAAATCAACACCGTTGAGTACATAGATTTTTTTTTTTATTAAAAATATGTAATATGGCTAAGGAACATGTGATTGAATTGAAATAAAAAAATATAACAAATGAATCGTGCTTACTTAAAATCTAATTCCAATTTTGTAGGACTAAATTAAATCTAAATTAGAAGTTTTGTAAATTCCATACATTTATATTTGAGTTATTTGAAAAGTTAGAATATTTATGCTGCAAAAAAAATTTAGAATATTTCTTATTCAATTTCAATTTTTAAAAAAATCAAATCAAATAAATTAATTAAATCTTGTTTGAAAAGTTTTAGATGATTTAGGATTCTATTAAATTAAGTTTGAGAGATTGTCTTCTAAGTCCACAACTATAAACTTGTGTTGGTAGTTTGCTCCTGTAAATTAGCTCGAATTAATGTTCATGTTGAGAGCTTCGATTTAAGATCTAAGTAGATTTCACCCGTGCGTTGCATGGGTAATATTACCAAAACAAATTGTATGTAATAGTTAATACATCATATTGAATTGCATATAATTATAGGCACTTGTCAACCACAATATTTTGTTATCCTGCTGTAGACTAATACTTGTTATACTAAACTAAATATGAAGTGAAATGCAATTACAAGACCTTAGGAAATAAAATACTTTATTTTACTTAGCACCTATTTTATAATAGACACTAGTTTTAAACCGATGCGATGCACGGAAAGAATAATTAAAAATAATCTAACTTATTATAAGGATTTGAGAAATTAGATACCCACATATATTTAAAAAAGGTGAGAAACTTGACATTGAAGTATAATATTATATATTTGTTTAAGAAGAAGATTACATATACGGATAGTTCCTTTTTAATTGTATTTTTAAAATTTTTTAACTATTGATAGTATATTTTATTTTAATTTTTTCGTATGATATAAATAATCAATTCCAAAAATCATCAACTATATTAACTTTGTTTGTGTGCACTAAGACCTGTGTGATATGATGATATCTTAGTCAACTCCCAAACTCTTGAATAAAGGTTTGATTCACCTCTCTTACAAACTCTTTATAATATTAAAAAAACAAAAGATTTGTTTGTGTGCCATTAATAGGGACAAACAAATATTTGATAAAGTGAAAAAGGAAAAATGAATCACATTCGAAAGAAATTGAATGGAAACCCTAAAGCAAAGTAATTTTGTTAGATTTGTTGATCATTGTTATGAACAATGAATATTCTATCTTTATAATATTTCCTTGAGAATCTCTTTGAATCACTCCCCCCAGGTCCCAAAAAGATAGTCTATTACTCCATTTTCGTCTGTTCAAAAAAAGATAGTATACTACTCCATTTTCGTCCGTCGAAAAAAGATGGTCTACTTACTATATTGAACATGTATTTAATATTTTATTTTCATATGTGCCTCTAATTAATTATTGTTGTTCAACTACATATGCATTGAAAATATTTCAAACAATTAATGACACAAGGGTATATATGGAAAAATAAGGTAAAATTAAATATTTTAACCATATTACCTACTAATCCTTAATCTAAGTAAAATTATCTACCGGACTATTTTTGTGGGACAGAGGGAGTACTATTTATTTGAAAACCATCAATGAGTCTCATTGAGCTTCAGTTTTAGAATTATTAGACTAGATATCAGTGGACTCTTCATCTCAAAACATATGTATCCCATGAAAATCGGCAAGTCTTTTAACAAAAGTTGGATTATATTTATTCGTAAACAATATACTATATATGATCCAAAATGTGAATATTTTAAAAAAATGAATATAAGATAATTTGAATATAGAATTATGAAGATAACATAAATAAAAAATTTTGAAGATAATTCAAGTAGAAAATAAAAAAAAAAGGATATAGAAAGAATTTACCGCATCAATTACCACATTTCAAAATAAAATATCAATTTATCCCCACTTGTAGGAAAAGTGGCGGGAAAACTGTGATGAGATTATTCTGTTGGCTCCTTTCATTTAATTTATATATAGATTTTACAAACTTTAAAATGTTAGTTCTAAACTATTTACCAGAAACTATTTTATTTATTTATTGAGTGAAATATTAGAATATTCCAAAACATGTAAATAAAATCTGTGTGATGAGAATAAAAGATTATTAAATGATTACAAAATAAGTAACATAATAATCACTTGGTGTAAGCCAGTCAAATTTTTTAAGGAAATTTTTCTAACTAAGTGGCTATAATGGGATGATGAATATACTTATCTAAAATAAACTAATTATGTTTGACAAATGATAAGATTATTGATAGTCTGTAAGAATTACCTAAATTATCTCTAACATTTATCTGATAAAAATCTATTTAATAAAATAGTAAACAAATAAGATGTAACTAGAGTAGACCGCAAAAGCAATTAAAAATGATTAAAAAAGTAAACTATTATATAAATAATACCCTCATTAACTTGATTTCATTTCAGAGTCAAAGTACTTTGATATTTTGTATTTCTAGTTTAAGTTTTTGAATATAATCAAGTATATATGTATGAAGTCACACATTACATATAAATATATAGAAACTGATCTATACTTAGAATCGGGGTAATCAATTTTATTTCATATATGTAACGTGTTCCATATTTTTTAGTAAATTAACTAAAGAGAAGATATTAAATTTAAACAAAAACTATATACAAAAATCGGCAAAACAGAAGTCCTTCCAAACTCGGACATTTTTCCTTTCCAAAACTTAAATTTCATCTGTCGATCAGCAATTTTAAATGAAGCCAGATTATCACAAAACCAGAATCTTGTCTTGAAGATAGAAGAAGATGGAAAAATTGAAATTAGAACTAGGGGTATGCAAAAAGACCGAGACCAGTTGAACCGGCCTAGAACCAAATCGATCGGGCCGGTCTTACTCCGTTTTTGTAAAAATAACTGGTTTTCAGTTATCTTACCCAGGGACCGACTGGTACTGGTCTAGTCTTGGGTTTTCTTTAGAAACTTGACAAACCCAGTTCAAGCCCTGTTTTATATATTTTTTTTTTGTTTAAATTGGAAAATTAAAAGACCTAGTTCAAGCAATTAACCAATTTTCCCTTATTTCTGTTTCCCAAACGCGTAACCACTAATCATTCTATCCAACCGATACTTTGCCAAATATTTCTTCCCATCACAAGCCCGCCAGAACCCTAGCTTCCAAACCCCAATCACTCTTTTCCTTCACTGAACGTGGGTTAACTCTCTCTTATAGCCATTCTCCTGTCTCCATGGCCGGCCGTTTCAATTGGACAGAGTATAGACTGTAGCAATTTACGCAGGAGGTATTAATTTTGCTTTACATACTACTTTGGTTCTCCCATTGGAAGCTTTGCTTGGTCTTGTGTGGCATATGTGAGTATTTAATTGTATATATTTGCAGAAAATTATAGATTTATATCATGTTAATTGGTATATAGTATAGGGCTTCCCATTTTTTTGGCTTATGATTTTTATATAGTATATATGGCTGATTTTTTTTGGATTCTGAGTTCTAGGTTGTTGAATTATGTTTGCTTCTAATTTTTATAATGTATAAACTGAATTTTATATGCGATTTTGTTCAACACATAACTTAGTACCAGTGTTAGTAAATTGGAAGCAATCTGAATCGTTTTCCTTTTGATCTTTTTATCATTGTAAATTGGTAATGGGTAATTGGTATGTACTGGTTCTAATTTTTCTATTACTTTATTATTTTTGGCTTCAAATGCAGATTGTTTTTTAGCTATTGTTTCTTTTGTTTTAGACGCACCGGTAATGACTTCCATGGCCAATTTCTCATTTGGGGTGCTATTTCTCTTGTTTAAGTGTTTTGATGTTGCTAGACCTTTGGAAAATATTCTTTTCTAAGCCCAGGAAAGCCCAAAAAAAAAAAAAAACCTAAATCCCTACATGATCCCGGACAGCAACCGAAACCGTTTGGCTTGTCATTTACAAGCCCGAGACCAGGACCAAACCAAAAATATTTGGTCCTTCCAAAACCAGGGACCAAAACCCATTTGCACACCCCTAATCAGAACAACGAAATCTAATCAAACAGTTAAAATAAATATAGCGAAGACATAGATGACTGCAAGAATTACCTCAACAAATCTAAAATGTCTAAAATATCCCCTAAAAATGTAATTTTGACGGGAAAATTATAGTGCAACTGTACCACAGACTGCTTACCCTTTATATATATATATATATATTTGCATATATTTTCATTTACGGACAATGTAAAAGAAAACAATAATGTTTTATTAGATGCAATATATTAAGAAATATAAATCTTTAATGTGATTTTAAATATTGATTGTAGATAATTAATTTTATGGGCATATGTGTAGATTGACAGTAATGTACTAACTAAAAGTGTCCTTTAAACTGGGGTGCACGTTTATAATGTGATGTGAAAATAAAAATTTGTGGTGACTATAATTTCCCCATCTCAAAAGCAACAACGCTAATAGGATATAAGGGTAATAATTTATTTTTGTCTTTAACTTCTATTACATGTGTCATAGGTCCCCCAACCTTTAAGGAAACCTCTTTGCAAGTCCCTAATGATGGGTTAAGTACAACTGTTGTTAAATTAAATTTTTGCCCTCACACTGAAATTAAACAAAGAAATATAGGGTGAAATTAAATTAAAAAATATTTATTTATAGGGGTAAAGCATAAATCCAACAATTACTATGAACTCCGCCAAGAGATTGCCATTGGGAAGTGGCCATTTTCTAGAGCTAGAAAGGCACACATCAATGGCCAAAAGAATTTGCCGCCACCCTAAGTACGTCCTTCAAGAAAAATCTCATTCCGACAGAAAATTGAAAAGAAAATGTCGGTACTAAAAAACACCGCAGCATGGTTTCTTGTGTACTCATTTTTGGTGGCCACAAGAACCAGCATTGTCATGGTCACATTTAAACAAGGAAATGACCAAAAACAAATATTTGCAGACAATGAGGCCTTAATCAAGAAAGATAACAAAGAATCTTGAATGTGACTTAGAATGGAGTGGCGAGGTTCGGTGGGGGGTGGCTTGCTTAGTATTGAGATATGAGAGGACTTAAAAATATTTTTTTTATTTGAAGCTCTCTCTCTCTCTCTCTCTTTCACATACAAGGGATAGATAGGGACGGGAGGGAAATTCGTTGAGGGACAGTTGTGGTTTGAACTATGAACTTCCCACTTGAAATGCGAGCATCTAGTCACTATAACACAATTCAAATCACTTTCTTCTTTGATTTTTTCCTTCTTTTTTTTTTGGCTTAATTTCAATGTAAGGGTAAAAATGTAATTTTATAAGGGTTTAATGGTCCAAATAGACTAAAGCCTTCATTGCGGAAAGGGTAATTATATTGAGACTATATCTTTTCCTAACCACACCACATATTAATTGCGTTGAAAGTCCTTATTGTTTTAAAATCATAAAATTATGTTCATAATATTTTGATAGCAATTTCCATCTTTAATTTTTGACCGGTTAGCACATTTTAGATTTCTACATCAATTTTTCTTTCAAAAAATATGTTAAGATGGCGTAAAATTTTTATTTTCTCTTCATATTTTAGATAAGGAAAAAAAGAAAAAAAGATATAAAACAAGAACACAACAAATTATTTCTTTATTTAGGAGTAGGCTAATATGAATATATAAAAGAAATAATCAATACCAGCATAAATGAAAAGTTGATGATAAAAATATGATACAAAAATATTTAGAGTGTAATTATAAAAATGGTTGTATATTAAGGGCTATCATTTCAATTAAATTGTAATGTAGATATAAAAAAGCGTAGTATGAATATAACTAGCCTTGCGGAAAGGTTGAGGACCCTTGAAACCAGAAATAAGGTTGGAAACATTGAGTGTCCATTACTCATAATTCATACTCAAACTTATTTTACACATAAATTTGTTACTTTTCGTTTTCAACTTAGTAAGAAAGAGGTTCTTTGCACATGGTTTTGTTAATCAACATTCATGTGCTTCGTCTTTATAATGCAAACAAAGCCAACCTTGGCAATTTGCACAAACAATATTAATCAGTTTTAAAACACTATTTTTGTAAAAATAAGTATTGAGTAAATTATCTCTTCAGTTACAGAATGTTACAGAAGTCATGATACTAAAGCAACACATATAATGTTCAATTTATTCCTTTGTCACTCCATGAAACAATATAATACATATCAAAAGAAGCAACTTACAACCTCGAGCATAACATATAACAACAGGATAACTCGCTCCTTCAAATTCGTGATTTTATATTCATTCATAAAATAATGCAACCCTTATAAACTTGCTAATGGTTGGAATAGATTAATAGCTAGAAAAATTTAATTCAGGAAAAAAAGCAAGAAGCCGTTATATAAAATCTTGTCATAAACAAAGAGATAATTATTGTTCTTATGATTGTTTGAAAATGCTTGTGTGGCTCGTCCATCCAAAACATGTCTCATTCCAACCAATATATTGGCATATGCTAACTCATAGTTTACAATTTTCAATAAAATCAAAAAAGCTATTATAGCAACAAATGTATCTCCTGGCCTTCTCATACCATGATCTAAAACTAATTAGAGAAATGTTTGTTCAATCCAAATCTTTGAGGTAAAACTTTTATAGGAAATATATCAACCTGAAATAAAAAACAAAAACAGCAAGTTATAATCATGAAAACATGAACATGGATAATAACATGTAGTACCGTTTTAATAATTCAACCAAACTTGAAGTCCCATTAACTTCCTCAATGTCAACATGAGATCCATTCCATGAAGGCATAGAAGACTGTTACTAACTTTTAAACACTATGTAATAAGCTGAATAATGTAGCAAAATTTTAGATAACGTATTACTTGTGCAGAATTTACAATTGTGTTACGTTCCATATGTTCTTTTCTTATTTTTTTTTTTCTAAACTTATTTTTTGAAAACACGAAAAACAATTTGTGTCTAGAAGTAGTGGGGGTTCAATATTTTAGAAGTAGAAAGAACTGTGACAACCTAGTTTTCCATGTTTTTCTATTAAGTTCTCCAATTTATGACTTTACAACCCAAATTTCATACATGTAAATAGGGGAAGATTAAAAGAAGTTACAGGCCACTTAATTTGCATGGCACACGATCAATTTTTCAGTATATTGTGTAAAAAATAAACACATAGGATTGACTTCAGTGCAGTAATATATACATCCCCTCAAACCAGCGACTAGATTGGAAGAAAGAAATGAATGAATAAAAGAAAAAGAAATAAGATAAAAACAAGATACCAAAAAAAAAAAAGAAATGGAGAAGTTACCCTCTAAAAAGAAAGAAAACATATCAGGAAACAGAACCCTTTAATTCGATCTTCTAATTCGCCGAAATCAAACCCACTATTCGTGCTTGAAATTGAGGAAAGGATAGGTGAAGTGTTTCTCAGTGAAGGTGAAGGACAACCGCACCGATCTAGAAGGAAGAACGTGCTATGCGCCCTTTGAGTTTCTCTTCCTCCCTCCTGTGTTTAGACGTCGTAACTTACCCGGGAAAATGGATTTCATAATTGTTAATTAGGCTACAGCCGACATGTATAATCATTAACATGTGTCTATAATTTATTTGTTGGACAACAAAAGGGATAGGAAGGCGAGAGAGCTGTTCTGAACTCGATTTTTGTTGGGAAAAAATGTCTTAAATAACATCCACAAAAAACAGTTTGAAGGTTTTCTAATTGTTGGTAAATGTTCAGGAACCTCTCGGACCTCCTACCCTATATGGCATGTGTCGATGCATGCCTTGTGTCTTTTAAATTCATGTGGTGTACGTCTATATAAGCCACATGGAACAGGAAGCTTTGTAACAAAACCTCCGAGAGGGTTTTGAACATTATTCTTCTAATTATTAGTAAATAATTGTTCATGAAAGATTTTGGGAAGTATATGTTCAGTGGTTCACTAATTCTTATTATAATATATTTTAGAATAACTCCAGCCGAATGAGTTTCAAGAAAGGATATAAATGAGCAGCGGGAATCGGCCTCCCCTTTTTAGATTGGAAAGGCTAGACATAACAGTCTGTCAATTAAGCATTTCGTATGCTTAATTGAAATTTGAAATAGAATAAAAGGCATAATATGGAGCAATGTTCTGAGAACCAAACTAGACTAGCCTGTTTAACCTGAGAAACTGGGAATCAGCTGGAAAACCTAAAACATAGTCATTTAAGAACTGAATTGGAAACTAAGAAAAAACCAGTCCAATCAGCGAAAACCAGGAGAAAACCAGACCGGTTCGATATCGATTCAACCTTTTGAACCTTGAACCATTGTCTTCCCTGATTTAATGCTCGGTACAGTTTTTTAAACATTGATATGGAGTCCACGTCAAACCATTCATTGCCACTTGAGTTTGTGGACCGATCTAGAATTGCTTCCATAGAATTATTTGAAGAGCCATACGCTGTGGCTCTATGGTATACAATTTTCTAAATAGTTGAGTAGCCAAAGATTTGGTAGACATAAGCCATTTGAACAAGAAGCTAATTAAGTGAGGTAGAACAGATTTATGGCCTAGTGGATTGAAGAGGAATCTATATATTAAAAGAAGAAAATTGATCTACATTTTTGGTAGCGACCAGAAAATTTTTCCATTTAAAAGTTTTATTTTAATATACGTGTCACTGTGATGTGGCTAAATAAGTTTCTTTGCTGATACGCTCGTCTAGTCAATTTCGAATTTAAAATTATCGATATGGAATATATTTGCCATTATGATAAATTATTTCAACTTATAAGAATTTAGAGCCTAAAGTATAATAAATCAAACTCAAGAAAAAAAAAATTCTAGAAGAACTAGTACCATACCATTAAATTGGTAATCCAAAAGTCTTTGTTCAATCTATTAACCAAAATTCATAGCTACCTATCTTAACCTAACTCATATGCACTCAATTGGCCCAACTTATTTTCATTCACCTATAGCCCAAGTTAAACCCAAGAATTCAAAATAAATTATCCCATCTAGTAGTCTCATATTCAACCCTTTTACCCATTGAAGTCCTATGCCAAAATTGAATAACTATTTAGTCTCCTCAACCCACTAATTTTCAAAACAATGAGATACAGCAGCCAAGGTCTTCCTCTTCCTCTCTTTCTCCCTCTCCCTCTCCGATGTTCCTCTCTCTCTCTTTCTCTTTAAAATTTTGGGAGCATTTCCTATGATTCACCATCTTCACACCACCTTCTTCAACACTTTCAAGCAATAAACAACCATCATCATCATCTTTTCTATACATTATATACATAAAAGAGTATGTTGTTGAGTTGGTTGCCTCAAAACAAAAGTGTAAGGAGTAGAATTGAAAAAGGAAAATTATAATTGGTAATTTCCTTGTGCAATCAAATCCTTGTAAAGCAAGAATTCTTGGAATCCACGTGCAGACCAAAGTCACTCAGGGAAATTAGGAGAATTATTTCCTTCTTTGATCATTATCCCTGGAAGAAAGTCAAGAGTATTTGTGTCATAGTAGAAGATGGTTTCTTCAAACCGTACGCGACTTCTTTTTTCCCCTATAAATACATGTAGTTCTTCTCTTATTTTTGTACAAGAGTGACTTGAGTCTTTGAGGGAAAAACTGGCGAGCTTAGATTCTTGTGAGTTTTTCTTGTAACTCTTTGAGGTTTGTTCAAAGAGTAGAAAACTAGGTGCATTTCAAAGAGTAGAAAATTAGGTGCTATAAGGCTTGGGTATTTTTCTTGTAATACTTGGGGGTTGTGGATTGGTATGTGAAATTCTATATGATTGTAGTGGCTTGAATCATATAGTGAAAAGCTTTGATAATCCGTAAATTTGTCTTCGTTCTTTTATTTTTCCTTGTCTCATTAAATTTCTTAAACAACGGTCCTACAGGCGCAATCGGGGAATTTACATTAATTCCCAGCAGTGGTATCAAAGTGTCAAGTCTTGTTCAAGGTGGGGTACAGGAAAGATATGGCAAAATACGAAGTGAAGAAATTTGATGGTAGAATCAATTTCGGCTTGTGGCAGGCACAAGTCAGGGATGTCTTGATTCAGTTTGGATTGCACAAAGCTTTGAAGGGAAAGCCAAATGCGAGTGCCAACAAAAGAAAATCAGTTGTTATCAGAGATAACGAAGGAGCTGCCAAACAAGTTATAAGCGATGAAGATTGGGAAGAGTTGGATTTGAAAGAAGCAAATATGATACGTCTTCAGCTAGCCAAAAACGTCCGTGCAAACGTGAATGGAATATCTTCAGTAAAGAAACTTTGGGAGAAACTTGAAGAATTATATCAGACAAATAGCCTCTCAAATCAGTTATATCTAAAAGAACAGTTTCATTCTTTGTTAATCCATGAAGGTATAAAAATTTCAGATCATCTTAGTGTTCTGAATGGCATCGTTTTTGAATTAGAATCCACTGGAGTTAAAGTTGAAGATGATGATAAAACATTAAGGCTCATCTGGTCTCTTCCGGGGTCTTATGAGTATATCAAGCTTATTTTAATGTATGGAAAAGAGACAGTGAATTTTGTAGAACTCACGAGTAAATTAATCTCTGAAGAAAGGAAGTTGAATGGTGGAAGTAATATTTCATCGAAAACTCATTGAATCTAGTATTAAGCCCGAAGAGGAAGAACTCTGGGAAAAGGAAAGTAATTTGTTGAAACTGTGGAGCACCCAGTCATGTCTGAAGAGATTTCCAAGAGATAGAGCATGTTCGGCTACTAGCTCGAAGAATTCAGACAACTCAACTCTCTTTGTGGGAAGTGAAGTGCTATGAAGTAAGTAGGTACATCCTCATGGCTTGTCGCTAGGTGCCATGGCAAAGGATGTGTGTTACTTCTAGTGGTTATATTTACACACAGGCATTGGTTGACAGTGATGCAGGGTGTGTGGTTGTAGCAATGTCAATGGCTGATGAGCTCTCTGGAAAGTCAACAAGAGTGTTGCACTGCAAATTATTACAAGTTTATTTTGACATTGAGTCGATGAAATGCTTAGAATTTGTTGTTAATTCTAAGTGGTTATACTCATGTGGTGGAGTATGTGATTGTCAGAGTGTCAATGGCTTACGTGGTAATTTCCCAAGTCTTGTGTCAAATAGAGAAAGAGAGAAGATGGAGTTTCTAACTTGTTTTTCGGCAAGGTGGAGATTGTTGAGTTGGTTGCCTCAAAACAAAAGTGTAAGGACTAAAATTGAAAAAGAAAAATTGCAATTGGTAATTTCTTTGTGCAATCAAATTCTTGTAAGGCAAGAATTCTTGGAATCCACGTGCAGAACAAAGTCACTCAGGGAAATTAGGAGAATTTTTTCCTTCTTTAATCATTATGCTTAGAAGAAAAGTCAAGAGTATTTGTGTCATAATGGAAGACGGTTTCTTCAAACTATACGCGACTACTTTTTTTCCCCTATACATACATGTAGTCCTTCTCTTATTTTTGTACAAGAGTGACTTGAGTCTTTGAGAGAAAAATTGGCGAGCTTAGCATCTTGTGATTTTTTCTTGTAACTCTTTGATGTTTGTTCAAAGAGTAGAAACTTAGGCGCTATAAATCACGGGTATTTTTCTTGTAATACTTGGGGGTTGTGGGTTGGTGAGTGAAATTCTATTTGATTGTAGCGACTTGAATCATATAGAGAAAAGCTTTGATAGTCTGTAAATTTGTCTTCGTTCTTTTATTTTTCTTTGTCCTATTAAATTCCTTAAACAACTGTCCTACGGGCTTAATCGGAGAATATACATTGATTCCCAACATATACCTCCGTCTTTATTGTTCATGTAATCATAAATGCACAAATACAATTTCTTACAACATCCAATATATATACATACACTCAAGCACCAAAAACTCAAAGCAAGCAAGAAGACCACAACACCCATGATCTTTTCTTCCTGCCAGCACCACCCATCGCCCTTGGCAGCACCCAAAGTGACCACAAACCCACTGGAAAAACCGTCCTCCATCTCAGCCCATTTTTTTGGACCACTAAAACAAACCCCAATCGACCCCAAAACTCAAAGTCCACTGTTCCTAGATGCTTTAGAACCGATTCATGGTCGATGTGACTAAGAAACTGGCCCAAAATCGAGTTTTTTAAAACGAGCTTCAACCAAGAAGTTCCACCATTCGCCTAAATAGTTACCTAGATGTGGAGAGCTCATTGAGGGCATTGTTTTCCCTTACCTTTGGATTTTAAAACCTCGATATTTTGCCAGAAAATAACCAAGGAAAACTCCCCAGCATCCCTCTTTCTGCCTTAACGTATTCTTGAGGATGGGAGTGATTTTGTAAATTAGATAATTAAGTTATTTTAGAGTCAAGACCCCCAAGTTTCTTTGTTTAGTTAGTTAGCCTTCAAACTTTATAAAAATCTCATTTCAGCACACATCTTTGATCTTTAATGCTTCAACCCCTAACCTTCAGAGTTAGCTTATATGGTCCCACAAGTTCTCAGATGTGATATTTCAGTCCCTGTAAATTTTGAGCTTATCCTTTCAGTCCCCAAACTTATGATTTAAATCCTATTCACCCCTAATCTTAGTTCTCTCACAATTTAACCCTCAAGATCATTTGAAACACATATTCACTCATATTCCACGCTTTCAGTTATTTCACTTTAGCCCCTAAAGTTTTAATTTAATTATTAAACCTTAATTTTCAAGTTCTAATTTTAATTAATTTCATTTCTTGGCTAGACGGAGCGCTCGGACATTTAGGAAATTAATTTCAAGACTCGCTTAGCTCAAGAACACCAAAAGGTAGACTCTTTATTCAAAAATCTCTTTTAAGATTGCACAATATTAATTGATTTGTGTTGTGAATGGTCTTGCTTTTGCCATGCTTAGCTTGTCTCTCATATAAGAGTAAGAATAAGAGTAGAGAGATATATTGAGAATGTTGAACTTGTATTTATTATAAGGTGCTTTTTGCAAAAGAATTAAGGGTTCTACCATTGAGGAATTTACATCCTATGTGTATCATTTATCATATGAATTAATTGATATGTGATTGAGTCTACTGAGTATTTCATATGAAATACTCATTCCTTCCAAATTAACAAATTTCAAGTTTCAGAGCAGGCGGTGAAATGACAAGCGGTGGCAATAATTAATTTGTATTATTAAAGGTTGATCTTTTGAAAACTTATTTATCTTTCATGAAGAAATACTTGATAAACTTCAATTATTTTGTTATAATTGTCATGGGTTGATATGCTTCATTTGCCTTCTGCACTTTTAAAACTATTATTATTGAATGTTGTCATTGTCAACATTAAAATATATTAAAAGTTAGCAAGAAAAGTCAAACTAACGCTCCGAGCATTTTTAAAATTCAGGCGTTTGTGCAAGAAACCGTGAACTCTTTTTTTTTTTATAGTTATTAATAGGACATTGGCTAAAATCAATTATACCAAAGTACTTTTCTAATGATATTTGTGGATAACACCCTAAACTCTCTTTTTATAGTTGGTGATAGGATATTACTTAAAATCAATTATATCGCCGTCTGTTCCCCATCTCTTCCAATTATCATGCATATAACTCTATCTCCTATTCTTCTAATGTTGTTTTGGTTATTTTCTATGTTTTTTGGGACAAAATCTGCTAATTAATATAAGCTTTGCTTGATATGATCCAATTCCAGCTCCCACAATTATCTCCTGATAACTTACCTCAATCAATTTAGTAAAATAAATATATAGTGCATGATCAAATACGTTATGATTCAGCCAAAAAATTAAATAAAATAGACTGTTGCATAAAATCATTTGTAAATGTTCTCTAACTTTGTCTAGTATATCAAATGGTATTTAAAAAAAATTAAAAATAAGGTTAAATTCGACAATTT
Source organism: Nyctanthes arbor-tristis (assembly GCA_963692815.1). Taxonomy (NCBI): domain Eukaryota; kingdom Viridiplantae; phylum Streptophyta; class Magnoliopsida; order Lamiales; family Oleaceae; genus Nyctanthes; species Nyctanthes arbor-tristis. The sequence continues at coordinate 9,747 of CAVNYN010290081.1, read as the reverse complement.
AATTATTAATAATTTGAGAAGCTAAAAATCGAAGTTAGGAAGCTACCTTTCTGCTGCTTCTAAAAATATAATGCATGATGTTATTGCTTCTTCAATAATCACTTTTTCATAATTTACCAAACACTTTTATCAACTATGTTTCTCAAAAGAGAAGAAGTTGGGCATCCAACAGTAATCCCAAAGGGGGCTTATATATGTCTAAACTTCTGAATTATAATATGTTTAATTTAATTTACTATTATTCTATTTTATTTTTTTACTTTTATATTTTTTTGTGATCATATATTGTAGGAAGGAAACATGTTTTTCCAACTATATATAATAATGCAATAAACTTTTGTATCAGGCTTCAATGGAACTGTTATCTAAATGTTGGGCGAAATTTCATACAGGTTGTTGCATTTTAAAGCCTAATAAAAACATGGTTTATTGGGTCCAAATGGGGTTACAAGGCAACTAATTCTACCACAATTATTATTTATAAATAAGTTTTTCAATACTTTTATTAATCATTATGTAAAAACTAATTTTTTATTATAATAATGCTAATATGCAACATCTTCCGTTTTAGTTATATATATATATATATATATAAGGAACAGAGTTACCAAAAATATGTCCCCCTGCACTTTCTCAATCCGTAAAATTGACTTCTTTTTTCTTGGTTTTCAAGAAAAAGGCCGTAACTTTTAGATACTGTGTCCATTTTCAGTCTATAATATATACTTTTAGGGTAGTTTGACAAAACAAATTGAGCAAGTTGTTTTGCCACTACTAATGATGGATTTTAGACATTTGAATCCGTATGCTATGCCTTTTTATGTCTTCTCTATTTTATTTTGAGTCAACTTTTGTATTATCAGCATGTTTGTTTGGCTAGCCTTTCATGGATTCTATAAGACGATTAAGACATTTATTTAAATGCTTCTACTTCTTTCTTTCTTTGAGTAATTCCACAATTTTCAATCCCACGTAGGTTCAATTTTGATTGTTGACATTACCTATGTTGATAAGCGAATCTTAGCCAATGTTGATGATGACAACAATGGAACTATTAGAAAATAAATGTGTTTTCCTTAGACAAAATCTTTAGAACAAAGAGATATGGAAAGTTGAAAACTTAAACCCGTATCTAATAATATGTTGTGATTGCACCTTGCAGACTATGCTTTTCACATTCGATTGGTGATCATTCTATTTTTGAAAAGTTAATCACTTCGACCATTGGATAAAATTGTACTAAGATTTATCTCATAATGTTGATCAACCCATATATCTTAATCTGTTTATCTATACTTTGTGTCCATTATTGATGACCTTTTTTTTATTTCAAAGATTTGTTTCGATTAATATTTTCTCTTCTTGATGGTACTCTATTGAGAATTAAGTGTTAGGGAATACCTTATGAGACAGTAATTTACTTTTTTCTCATTCCTAAAAAAAAAGAAGTTTGCCGTGTAAATTAATTTCAAATTTTATCCAATTTGACGTTTTGAATTTGTTTTCTCTAATTTACACATCCACAAGCTCAAACTAACTGTAAATGGATATTTATCTAAATTTATGATATGATAATCACTTGCTATGATATTGTCTCTTTTATTATTTATGATATTGGATTTTTTTTGTCACTTGTAAATTATTTTTTCCGATGCAACTCACAGGGTGTAATATTAGTTAGATTGAAAACAACAAAGTCCCAATTTAGCGGTTGGCGTTCAGTCTCTAAAAGACGCAAGCCACAACATTAAAGAAGGCGGATGATGCAACTAATACAACTCATCGCCCATTGGCTATGACGTATGATATATTTCAGCCCTTCAGTAACTTCAGTATCATTTAGGCCTCTGAAATCCACTTCTTCTATTTTTTTCGATTTTAATCCTGCACCATTAATTTACCATTTTGCCCCTATATTTTTTTAGGTTTCAGATCATTATTCCAATTAATAAATTTTTGTGGAAGTTTTCCTATCTAGTAGCTTCTAGATCACATTGTCTTACAACGTTTATACTGCAATTCTTTGTTCTACGTCATTAAGTTATGATGATGAAAACTGTGTTTTAGATGAGGTTGAATAGATAATACATTAAGCGGTTTGATTAATTCTTTTGAGTTGCTGGTGAGCATCAAGTTATTCGTTGCTTGAACGTAACTACCTAATTTAGCTATTGTCAAAGTCAAGACAAGTAGGCAATTTATCTAGACTGGAGAATAGTCTCCAGTCTAATTGATATGTTTATATTGTAGGATGAGTACATAATCATAGATACATGGAAATATCCTCCCATTCATTATCCAATGAAAAAATGCCACTAGAGTCCAATCTCCAGTCTAGATAGTAAATAACATTATTCAAGACAATTGTTCTTGTATAATGTAATATAAGAATATAAACTGGGTCTTCTTTTCTATTTCAAATATTTGAAAGCATTCTACCCCTTTGCTTTGTCGTAAGCCATCTCAGCCTAGTCCTTTTGTTCATAAATATAAGGGTGGTAAAAGTTCATTTAAGGAATTCAACTTTTGACAATTAAACAAATATTGAGAAATACAACTAAATATTACACAACTCTGACCAAGGGGACTTGTCCTAGTGGTAAACACTCCATTACCAAACTATTGACCTATGTTATATTATCCCCGAATTGTATTGAAAAAAATTACCTAACTTTTAGATCATAGATGGCTTAGCCATTTTCTACACTGAAGTTATGTCTACACTCTAATTAACATCCCTTTTATTGAAAGTTAAATAGGTGTAGGACATCTCTTGACCGAAAAGTTACCCTCACTTTGTGAAACACCTCTATTTAACAATGCAAAATTTCATCAAATGCAATCCCTTTGTCTTTTGATGGTCTGGCGGGATTATCCTACCAGACGTACACTTTGTGGGTGATAATTAGACTATTCATATGTAGGACAACTATCATATGGGTTGTCCAATTATCACATGTCACATGTCCGTTATCTCAGAAGACGTCTATTAGGTGATCAATTTTGCCTCTGTCCTACAAATAGTTTAATAACTGCCTAGAATTTAACATAATACGTAGCTTTCTATGTCTTGTACGTATACACAAAATACAATTGGTTTTCAAAAAAAATGACATACAATTAATAAAAAAAAATAAATAAAGGTTCTCGACCTATAATTTTTCTCCCTGAGTCAGTACAACTAACATTGTCAGCATATATAGGAGAATGCAATCCATTAAGTACAATCCATTAAGTACAATTACACGTTATAACAGTACAAGTGCGCATAGATATATATCTTTCTAAAAAACATCGCAAAGAAATCAACAATACAAACACCTATGCAGGGGACTACAAACTACATATAAAATGTAGAAAAATACAATACTTTTAAGTACAATTACACATTATCGCAGTACAAGTATGTATAGATATATATCCTTCTGAAAAATATCGCAAAGAAATCAACAATATAAACACCTATGCAAGGGACTACAAAATACATATAAAATGTAGAAAAACCCCACATGGGAGAATTGAACCTGAGATCTTTACGTCTCAGGGCCTCAGCCTTAGGCCCCTAACCAAATAGACCAAGACCTCATTATCTTAAGAAAATCGCGTTAACAATGTCAAGCTATTATTTTATTAATTTTTTCAAATTATTATATCTCTGTTTCTCCTTTCTCGTTCTAGTTTTTCTCTTTCATTTATATCTCTCTCTTATTTCACAGCATCTCTCTTCCACGTAAGATCGCAAAGAAAGTGTTGCACTGGGGATGCTCTGAGTTATTTCAAGTACTAATAGATACTTTTAGACCTTTAACCGGCCTTATTCTTGAAGCATCTAGGTATTTACATCAAGTAGCGGCCTTCTTTGACCCTCCTTATAGATAGTAAAAATAACTTTTTACAAGAAAAAAAATAATTATCGGAATAATTGCTAGGCATTTTGTGATATTTAATCATTTCGGAACGGTTTAAACAAATTAAGACACGTTGTAGTTTATAGGCTATGTGTTGAGGATTGAAATGACGGGGATCATTCTACTACTAGAAACCCAATTAGAGCAAGCAACTTAGCAGGTCATCTTAGACCAAATGGGTGGGCTACAATAGCATGATACTCGATGGTTGAATATGTGATGACTCTAGCTAGCGTCGTGACCTAGGTTTCAGACCCTTATATATTACTTGACTCTTAACCTTGAAAGGTATAGAAAGTGTAAGTTAGAAATGAAAGTATTTTATGTTTCCAATCGATCGAACTGATTTCGTTTCTCTACTTCCGATCTCTTTTTAATGACTGAGTAGTCCTAAGGTAAGCTCCACCATAAATAGCAATCCCCAGTATGTAATAGAGCTTCAATAACCAATATATCCCCATTATGAAACGGATTTTAAATCTATTTAGCTACTAAATCCTCATTAAAATTATTGAGTTTTGAAAAAAGTAAGTCCATCAAAGATCATAGGCCTGACCAACGCATGTCAAGAGATCTAATGTAATTTCCAGGTCAAAAGCTTAAACATTCTAATAATGATGTAGAGTCTGTGCTAGCTAAAACTAAAGATTATCTAAGATTTACTAAGATTAATCTTTTATCTTGACATAGTCTCGTATAAATTCAAGATTGATCTACAAAAGAAGATGCTATCATCTACAGAGAATAAATTGCTAACCTTTTGTCCGTATTTGTTAAAACAAATCCTCTAATTCATCCTTCACGCTCTTCTTAGAGATCAATTGTAGTAAAGAAAGAGGAAGGGCCTTGCTTATGACCGATTTACAAGCCATAAACCCCAAGCCTCACCGGCCTTCTTTTGAAGTGAATGCATATGCTCAAAGGCGCATATAGCATTGTCAGTAATCAGTCTACTAGGAACAAAAGCATTTTGAAAGGGTGAAATTGAATCAGGGACCGTGGTTTTCAATCTATTAGTTACGGTTTTTGTTAAAATCTTATACACCACATTATATAAACTAATAGGATGAAAATTAGCTATATGAATGAGGGTTTGAACCTTGGGGATAAGAGCAATAAAAGTATCATTAACTACTTGAAGCGTACTTTCCCTGTTGAGAACATCAAGATAGAAATCCATTGCCTCATTTTCAATAGCCAAGCCAAGACAGATAAGCTTTCATCAGTTAATGTTGCACCATAATCTCCAATTGCTGTGTAGAAAATAGCTTTGTGAAAAAATCAAATCCCGCTGCTGCCACTCAATTGGTGTCCTTTTGCCATTGCCCATCTTTCATCATTCAACCCGTAGATCGCATTTCTTTCCTTCCATCCAGCTGCTTTCTTGTGAAAGAAAGATCTAGTAATGATTCCCATTCTCATACAATCTATTCTAACTGGTTTCTCTAGCCAACTTTCTAACTCTGCTTCCAATCTCTCGATCTCATCCCCCTCATTACCACCTTGTTGTCCGCTATAGAACATAGCAAGTTGCCCACGAATTCCCATAATCCGTCTTCTAACCGATCAACCTCATCGTCTATTCTATCCAATTAAGTTTCTCTAAGAGCTTTTTAATTTCTCTTGGAAAGGGATAAAGTATTATCGTTCCCAATTCTCACGAACTACATCCATACAACCACTCTCACCTAGCCAAAGGGGTCCCAGCCTAGACGATTTCTTCTTCCTTGACAACTAACGCTCTAAACAAGCTAATTCCAAGTGTTGTATGATCAGACCCAAAGAAATCTAAGTGTGTGAAGACCAACGGTCAATAGAATGTAGTTGTTTTCTATTCGCAGTCGGCTTCACACACTGAGCCCGGCTATATAGAAAAAATGCTTTGTTTAATAATGATATATATCACAATCAAAAGAAACTAGTTATTTTACTCGTGCATTGCATGGAATGATAATTCCAGATAGTATAAGCAATTCAAGAAGATTAAATATGATTGTATAAAAAAGATTTAAACTATAATATTTGATCGTTTATGTGTGTAAACAAAAACAATATACGTGTTACCTGTAATATGATATTTGTCAATAATGAAGATAAAAAATAATCTACACAAAAAAATTTAAGAAAAACATTGAAGAAATTTTTTGGAGTTTGTACTAGACTGCCAGTGTATAATGCACAGAAAAATATGTTACATCCGATAAACATAGCCAGAATAAATGATGAGCTATAATACATGTATTACAACATTTATAGTAGAATTTGTTGTTCGGCCATCTTTTACTCGTATATTATAATTTTCAGACCTTTTCGATTATAACCCTCGACATATCTATATAAAATTATTTATGAATGAACGTAAACTTTTTCTACAAATGCACATGGGATTTATTGCCCCGTTTGATTTTTTTTAACTTTTGTAATGTGTATTAATGATATCTAATTTTTCATCACATGCGCCTTCTAGAGACTAAATATTTTAATATGTTAGCATAATTTAATCAGTGTTTAAAGAATTAAACTACTATGGCCAAGTCAATTGGCAAAATCAGGAATTGGCTAATATTGGAACCATCTAGAAAACAATCTGACAATGTGAAATAAAGACAAATATGGTTCACCGGTTCACAATAACTTTTTTTCAATCATGATCCATTGAAATTTTGAACTTTTTGGAAACTCAAGCCCCATAAACCAATGTCCTATTATACATAACTTTTTGAACATTTTAGAAACTCAAGGCCTATAAGCCAAGGCCCTATTATACATAACTCATCTCCAAGTATCTTAACACAGGCATACCTCAATTCTTTTCACTAAATAACCAATGTGGGATTCGCTTTTGATTACCAGAATCAATTTGAAAAACAATCTGACGGTGTAAGCTACGGACGGATGCGGTTCACCAGTTCACTATAAACTTTTTCCGATCTATCTATTAAAGTTTTAAACTTTTTGGAAGCTCAAGGCCTATAAGTTGAGGCCCTATTATACATAACTCCTCTCTAAGTAATTTAATATAGGTATATATCCTCAATTCCTTTCACTGAATAACCCCTTTTTTATGTCCAAAGTCATATTTCTAATATCTTTGAACTATAATATTTAACTGTTTATATGTGTGTAAAGAAAAACAATATAGGTGCTATCCATAATAGGACATATTTCTTTAATGAAGAAAAAAATGGTCTTAAAAAAACTAAGGAAAACATTGAAGAAAATTTGCGAATACTGGAACCAATCCCGAAAACAATCCGATAGCGTGAGATAACGGATGCAGTTCACTGGTTCACAATAAACTTTTTTTCAATAATGATCTATTAAAATCCAATGAGTAGTTTAATATAAGCAAACATCCTTAATTCTATTCATTAGATAACTAATGTGAGATTTCTTTCTATTCCCAAAGTCACATTTCAATGGCTCTTAAAAAAAGAATAAATTTCAACCTTCTTTAAACGGTAAAGATAAAATAAACTATAAAATCAAAAGTTCTTTTTCCATATTATTTTAGGCCAAAATTAATTTATTTCAATTATTTAATTAAAATCGGTCATATGACATTAAACCGTTAGCTTTTCCGGTTCAATGACAAGTCTGATTTTCTAAACATTTGTGAATACTTGAATCAATCTGGAAAACAATCTGACGGTGTGAGATAATGACGGATACGGTTCATTATAAACTTTTTCTCAATAATGATCTATTAAATTTTCAATTTTTTGAAGCTTAAGACCCATAAGCTAAGGCCGCATATGCATAACCCTTCTCCAAGTAGCTTAATATAGACATACATCTTCAATTCTTTTTACTAACTTAAATAACCAACGTGAGATTCATTTTCTTTTCCCAAGGTCACATTTTCAATTGGTCTTAAAAAATGAATAAAATTTCAACATATTTTTTAAACGGTAAAGATAAAAAAAAATTATAAAATCAAATATTTTTTCCACATTATTTTAGGTAAAAATTAATTTTTTTCAATTATTTAATTAAAATCAATCCGATGATCTTGAACTATTAGCTTTTTTGGTTTGATGACAGATCTAATTTTCTGAACATTTGTGAATACTGGAATCAATCCAGAAAATAATCTGACGGTGTAAGATAAAGGCAGCTATAGTTCACCAGTTCACAAGAAACTTGTTTTCAATAAGGATCCTCTAAAATTTTGAATTTTTTGAAAGGCTTGTTAGTTGAGTCCTTATTATGAATCTTTCTCCAAGTAACTTAATATATTTGTACATCCTCAATTCTTTTCACTAAATAACTAATGTAAGATTCCATCATATTTTTGATTGCTTTAAAAAATGGAAAAAAATTTTAACATTATTTTAAGTAAAAATTAATTTTCTTTTCAATTATTTAATTAAAATAGGCCTAATGACCTTAAACTGTTAGCTTTTTTGATTCAGTGACAGGTCCAATTTTCTAGATATTGGTGAATATTGGAGCCAATTTGGAAGTTATCCAAGGGTGCGAGATAAATGGAAAAAAATATTAAGAAAATCAACTGAAAATAAAATTGCTCAAGATTAAGAGCAGAGGGTTTAAATGTAGAGTGAGAGAGATTTAAGAAATCTCTTAGATAGAATGAGTTCTACTAGAGGGAATAAGGAAAATGTGAATGAAAAAAGAGAGATATTTTTAGATAAAGTAAAATCTGATTTGGTGATTGGAATTAAAAATTGAAACATATACTAATTGTTGGGTTTGTTGCCAAAAATAATCCAAAGTTGAAAAGGAAAAGGAAAGGGAAAAGAAGAAGAAGAATCCTAGGAGGAAAAGAAATCCAAATCATAGAAGGATTGTCTTGTCTTTCAAGGAAACGAAGCCTATAAATAGAGATGTTTTCTTCTTCTTTTATACACAAGTGGTACAAGCGAGTTGAGGGAAAAATTGGTGAGTCTAGCACCTTGAAGAGTTTTCTTGTAACTCTTCGTGGTTTGTTCGAAGGGTAGAAAATTAGGTGTGGTAAAACTCAGGGTGATTTTCTCGGTGTCACTTGGGTCGGGTCAGAGAGTCTTGGGAAGAAAAATAGTAACTTAGCGTCTTGGGATTTCTTGTGTTGTTTGCTGGTTGGGCAAAGGGTAGAAATTGGTAGATGCGGTAAAGCTTATTATATTTTTCTTGTTGTACTTGGGGATGAGTTTTGGCGAGTGAAAATTCTATATGGTTGTAGCGACTTTAACCATACAGTGGAAAGCTTTGACAGTCCGTTAAATTCGTCTTCGTCTTTTATTTTTTTTGTCTCAATTAAATTCCTTGAACAACGGTCCTGCGGGCGTAATCGGGGAATTTACATTAATTCCCAACAGAGCGTCAGGTTTTGTTTGAGGTGGAGCATAAGAAAAATGGCGTACGAAGTGGTGAGAATCAAGTTTGACTTGTGGTTAGAACAAGTCTAGAATTTTTGATTTTGATTGGGCAATTTAAAGCTTTCAAAGGAAAACCTTCTCCTTGTTCTAACAAAGTTGCTGGAGTCAGTATGAGCGATAGTAATTGGGAAGATTTATATTTGAAGACTGGAAGCAGGATGTGTCTCCATCTAGTCAGGAATGTTCTTGTAAATATTCATCGAGTATTTGCTGTGAAGGAACTATGGCGTCAATTTGGAGAGGTGGATCGGGCAAGGGGTTCTTCAAATTTATTGCACCTGAAAAAATTGTTTAGTTCTTTGCGAGTTGGTGCAGATACAAAAATTCTCAATGAGATCATCTGGGGACTGGTGGTTGTTGCAACTTGTTGGTGTTGTAGACTAGCTGACCACGTGAGAAAACATTGTCCAGATGGAGCAGGTTCGGCTACTGTTCAGATTTGGACAATCCGACTCTCTTGG
>CAVNYN010290076.1:0-10031 GCA_963692815.1 Nyctanthes arbor-tristis | reverse complement strand
ACCAGTCCCCAGATGATCTCATTGAGAATTTTTGTATCTGCACCAACTCGCAAAGAACTAAACAATTTTTCCAGGTGCAACAAATTTGAAGAACCCCTTGCCGGATTCACCTCTCCAAATTGACGCCATAGTTCCTTCACAATAAATATTCTATGAATATTTACAAGAACATTCCTGACTAGATGGAGACACATCCTGCTTCCAGTCTTCAAATATAAATCTTCCCAATCACTATCGCTCATACTGGTTCCAGCAACTTTGTTAGAATAAGGAGAATGTTTTCCTTTGAAAGCTTTCAATTGCCCAATCAAAATCAAGAAATTCCAGACTTATTCTAACCACAAGTCAAACTTGATTCTCACCACTTCGTACGCCATTTTTCCTATGCTCCACCTCGAACAAAACCTGACGCTCTGATACCACTGTTGGGAATTAATGTAATTTCCCCGATTACGCCCGCAGGACCGTTGTTCAAGGAATTTAATTGAGACAAGAAAAATAAAAGACAAAGCCGAATTTAATGGACTGTCAAAGCTTTCTACTATATGATTAAAGTCGCTACAACCATACAGAATTTTCACTCGCCAAAACCCATCCCCCAAGTATTACAAGAAAAATATAACAAGCTTTATCGCATCTACCAATTTCTATCATTTGCCTAACCTGCGAAGAGTTAAAGAAATCCCAAGACGCTAGGCTACTATTTTTCTTCACAAGACTCTCTGACCCGACCCAAGTGGCACCCCGAGTTTTACCACACCTAATTTTCTACTCTTTGAACAAACCACAAAGAGTTACAAGAAAACTCTTCAAGGTGATAGACTCACTAATTTTTCTCTCAACTCACTTGTACCACTTGTGTATAAAAGAAGAAGAAAACATCTCTATTTATAGGCTTCGTTTCCTTGGAAGACAAGACAATCCTTTTATGATTTGGATTCCTTTCCCTCCCAGGATTCTTCTTCTTTCCCTTTCCTTTTCCTTTTTAACTTTGAATTATTTTTGGCAACAAACCCAACAGGTATCACATTGTTCTCTCATTATTAAGTTTATCAGACATATTATCTGTATTTGTTCATGTGTTAATTAATTAGGCTGGTGATGAAATCGTGAAAAATTAATGAGGCCATTCGTATTGCCAATTAATTAATTAATGACACACACCAGTGAACAATGACTACATGCATGTGGTGAAGAATATTAATCCAATTGGGGTAGCTCCAACATGAGGGGATTGGGCCGGGTTGGGTGTTGGCTAACTTGGAGAAATATTTTGCCGGTTGGTGAAAGAAATATTATCTGTATATTTTCCTCGTTTTGTCAAGCTATCTATATATAGCTGGCATGGAGTGTACTCCTTAGTTTCTATTTGTTGCTTAGATATATTTTAGTAACAAAAATAGAGTATGTAATAATCTTCTTACAAAATCTGCTATGTACCTACTTAATTAGATTCATCGTAAGTTATAAATCCATGCGTCAGTAAATATATAAAGGAAAACATATCATAGATCATATGCAACTTATTTCGTGTCATGTAAATAATAATAATAATAATTTTCTAAAAATTCATAGTGAGTAGACAGAATGTGCAGTCAATACTGTTATACTGTACTATGTATGTTGGTGAAGGACAATTATTATTATGGAACTCCTAGCTTTGAGCTTGTCATACGATGAATTGTAATGGGCGCTTCTGATATAAAATAAATTGATGTTGTGTTTTGGTGGAAGCTCCTGTTAAATCTTTTTAAATATCATATCTATAAGTTCGTATGAGAGGTCCTCCTTGCTTACTGGTTTGACTTCCATTTTATTGCTTGAATAAATGAGTCGAAGTGGTTTCAGCAGCTCCAACCTCTAAAAAGTAAGTTTAAACTCTATGTTAGTAACATGCACATGTTTATGCATTTAGCCTATAACACGTGTCCAAAAAATGTATACATTAATCCTGCTAAGGCATTAGGATCATCATCCTTATTCCTTGGTATTTATGTATAAATTTGGTTGTTTATAAATCTGTTTTTGGTATTGTTGTATAAATTTGTTTTTGTATGTTGTTTTCCTATATAAATATGCATGTAGAAGGTATATTTGTTAAAATTCTTTTTTTTTTTACTTGGTTATATATGTATAAATCTTTTTTTATATTAATATGTATGTATGTCATAAATCTGTTTTCTTTTTCTGTAAATATATTTGTATAACCTATTTTTGTTTTATTGGTATTTATGTATAAATTTGGTTGTTTAGAAATATGTGTTTTTTTGTTATAAATCCTTTTTTTTTTTTTTGTATATATCTATGTATAAGCTATATTTGTTAAAATTTCTTTTTCTATTTGGTTATATGTGTATAAAGTTTCTTAGGGCTTGTTAAGAGTAATCACGCCTCCAACTCCAAGCTGCTTAAGAAGTATAACCTAATATCCACTATAAACTCAGCTTGTTTATGCTCATTTGAAAGATTCTCAATGACTTCCAAATCGTGCCAATAGTTGTAATTCCGTTAGATGATATGTTTTAGATGATATCTTTAATGTGCTTCTCAATGGTTTTACTCTGTGGGTGCCATTACCAACAATAAGGGGTAATCAATATCTCAAAAACTACAAGAATGTACACTTATAATGTGGTTTGTTCAAGTAGGTCAACTTGTTGGTTCAGTTCTATATATCCTCCTGCAATCTTTGTTATAAATTTATCATTTTATATAACTATGTGTGTATAAGCTTCTTTTGTTAAAAAAAAATTTTTTTGGGTATATATGTATAAATTTGGTTTTTTGTTATAAATTTTTTTCCCTATATAAATCTGTTTGTATAATCTTTTTCTTTTTTTTTCTTTTTGTATATATGATTCTTGATGACGAGTTTGAACCAAGTCAAGATTCTGAACCAATACAGTTTAATTCTAGTCAAACAGCTCAAATGGGTCAAGTGCGGGATGAAATTGCTATTCAAATGTGGAACAAATACTCAAGGACGGGATGACTTTGTATATCCATTTCGCCGGCCATAAAATATATGTGACTCTTATTTCATTTACATAGATTTAGTATATATCAACATAGACATTGTGACTTTGATGTTTGATTTTGTTAGAGTCTAAACTCTATGTGTGATTATTTTGATTAAGTGGAATTATTGTTATTTATATGCCTTAAGTACGAGACAACTTATACTTATATTGCTTGGATGTCGGCATTCGTGATTAATAATAATATATCTCGAGTATATCTATTGGTAAAGTTAAAACATTTATAGATAACTTGATAGATAACGAGAGTATATATTTTATTCAACATCTTTAAATTTGAAATAGAAGGTAACATAAGCAGTTGGTTACATGTCATTATGGAAATAGATGTAGTGAACAAATTTATTTTTTCAGAAAATGTCAAACAGAACGTGTTTTTCGGTTTTTCATTCTGACAATCAGTTTTCAAACAATACAAACAGAACGCTTTTTCAGCAAATCAGAAATCGGAGAATGAAATCAGAAAACAGAAAACGTTCTTCAAAATGAAAACAGAAAACAGAAACACAAACAGAATGGCACCTAAAGCTTTCTTCTCTGATTTTTGTCGCTGCCATGATAAGAATGGGGGATATTTACTCCTCTCACAGGGTCAAGAGGACAAATAAGGAGAGATTGTAGAAGGCCAAATTAATTGAAGACTCACAAATAAATTGTGTTTTTGAAAGAATAACAGCTCTTTAGGTATACACATAGTATACATTTATTAGTATTGGGTGCTATTAGATGGAAAAATTTCTAGTACTCGTACTCCTCTGGCAGATAAAGTAAGACAAATATATGTATATGGTTCCAATTTAGACTATAAATTGGGCCAGCCCCTGTATCCACTTGTCGTCTTGTCACTACTCTTCTATGATGAATATGAAACATGTACCTAAAGGTTTCCAACAATTAGCCAAAACATGGATGGTTGTTCTTTGAGTTGATTTTGCATCTTCTTAATTTTCTCTCCCTGTAATGTTACAAAGTTTCGATTTGCCTTATATATCTTCGTGAGTGACAAGTTGCAATCTCAGGTTTTTATTTGCTCTTATATTGGTGCTATTTTAACGTCTTCAAATTGCTCAAAGTTTATAATTTATTTAATCAATTAATGCTGAGTTTGAGTCAAATACTTTTAGAAATGACAAGACAGTTACTACTAATTATTAATGTAACCGAGAAAAGTAATTACACATTTGGAAATGTGGGAAATTAATTAATTGAGTAGATAATTATATAGTATATTGGAAACTAAAAAGAGTTCGTTAATGCAATTATTATTATTATTATTATTATTATTATTATTATTATTAGAATAATGCTATGTAGCACCAGTGGTACTTAGCACTAGTCTACGTAGCAACTAATGTGGCATTGAATGATAAGTGAAATTAAATGCATTAATAAAGGACCCATTTGATTTGACTTATCATTCAATGTCACCTTGATATGGTGCTAAGCACTAGTGGTGCTAAATAGCATTATTATTATTATTATTATTATTATTATTATTATTATTATTATTATTATTATTATTATTATTATTATTATTATTATTATTATGAAAAAGTAGCCATAGTGACTCGTGAGTACAAAATAAGAGAATATACAATGGGTTTCTAGTGTCGGTGTATTGACTTTGAGATGGATCGGAGCAAATCGACGGAAAGATAATTTTAATATTTGGATTTTTAATATTTGGGTTAACGTAACATAAAGTCTTCTGCCATAAAATTGACTTTACAAAGTGTTGATGAGTAAAAAATGAGCCATATTTGAAAAGGCAAATATATGACTTGAACATAATTCCACAATTTGAAAAGTTGACTAATTAATTATGAAAAGTTTTATTTCGATAAATGAGTAGAAAAAAAAGGGTGGCAAAATGGAGTTTGGGCCCATGTGATAATCATTGATAAAAAGGTGATGTGATGTGTTAAAAAATAAGATGATGTCATGTGTAATTTTGTTTAAATTTTTATATATTGTTTTGTTCAAGTGGCACAACTCATTAAATATTCATGTTGAGAATATTGTTGTCAAGATGGGTGATGATTTTATTGCCTTTCCCTATCTTAATGCTACTTGGACAAGGATAATTTCTGGTATCTAAGAAAATAACACAAATATTAACTAATAGAAAAAAACACATAATCTGCTTTTATCTTTTATTCAGATGATTAATTATAAAATCATTTAGAATTTATTAGCTTCATGTTGATCTCTGAATTTAAATGTTGAGTAACTTATTTTTCTTTTCTTTTCTTCTTTTACAACCCATTGAGTAATTTTTTATCTTATTTATTTATTTTGGCTCAAGTTGAAGAAATAGAAAAAATTGTACAACCTCTAATTAACTCGATGATCACAAAAATAAGAAAAGTAAAAATATTCAAATTATGTCGTTAAAAAATAAACTCTTTAACATTGTAAATCGATGATGTTTGGAATTGTATGAATTTTTAAAATATATCAATTTCATAGATGACACCCCCTTAATTTATATATGCCCTTATTTAATGTGTATTTTTTTTAAAATTGTTTTAGTACACAATTTGAGATCATAGGGGTAGACAACTAGACATGTTAACTCAAACTCGAATTAATAATAAAAGGACACATTAGGAAATGCCGAATTCTCTTAAATTTTATTTTTTCAGTAATATTAATTGAATTTTTCTTACTCTTTAGGAAAATAGTAGTAAACCCATTTTTGCGGACTGATTAATAATTACTAAAAAACTCATGGGCGTATCTAGTTGCTAACAGGCCTCGGCTGTAACTCCGGGCAGCCCAAGTCCAAATCATATTAGATCTCTTACAAGTGAAATGTGAGCTTTTTATACTTTAGTTAACTAGCCCATTTTACTCATTAGCTAACCCACAACAAATGAATCCGAAACCACTTTCACGACAATGCATGCTTAAATCCAATTACTCAAACCAACCTATATCAAAATTTAACATTAAAAATGTCCAAAGAATGATTTTAAAGAGAGATGAATAAGTAACATAAATTCTACCTTATACATAGTAGCAGTGAATTTAGAAAACATGTGCATAGCACGTGCCACCTCTATTATTTAGAGAAGGGCATGTTGTGGCCAGTTATCTAGCCTCTATGGGATATCAACATAAGTCTAAATGGGTTATTCAAGAACGAGATTTTGAAAGGTTTACTTCGTTTAGATATGTTGCATACCTGCCTTACATTCGACAAGATAGGATAAGGTTTTTGATGTATTTCGTTCTGCGTAAAGCATGCATCATACTTAGTTGTCTTTGAATCACGCATTGCATTGTTGATACGTATTGTATTGATTTTGGAGATGAGGCACATAAGTACCCCTCCTTTTTTTATAACTGGTTTTAAGTTTTTAATAATATATGTCTATCTCTTAAGGATATTACGAACTTAGAATTATCGAATGTCAAAGGCAATAATTTCGGGCCTCGTGTACATGTACTTCAACGGACGGGTCCCATTGAAGACAATACTATGGGCTAGGGCTTCACTTGTTACAAGAATATTTGTACTGATATTTTCCTTGATTCTTGTAATTCTTCTTTGGTATTGTATGGTATATGTATAATATAGTGATTCTGTTTTCCATGTATTGATGTAATCAAGATCGGAAGAGCTCGTGTAGGGAAAGAGATCATTCTATATCAACAAAAATCATCACATTATTCCACTTCTTTATGGTATCATAGCCAAGTTAAGACTCTAATGAGTACAACCTTCTTTCGTTCCCTCGCGAAGTTCTTGTTTTCACTTACAGATGCATAACAAGCTAGCCTGCTCCGGCGGCCTATGGCCCAGCCCGTAAAAAGCCTGAGCCGAGCCGACTCGTGGCTCGTTTAATACGGGCCCGGGCCCAAGCCCGAGCCCAAATTCTGGGGCTAGCTTGAGCCTGGCCGGCCCGTGTGGCTCGGCGGGCCAAACGGGCTGAGCCGAGCCAGCCCGTGTCAAACTTAGGTAGGGAAAAAAATTAAATTAAAATAGGAAAAAATTTAAAAAAGCCGGCCGGCTTAGCTCGGAAAAAGTCCGAGCTAAAGCTCAAGTCGAGTCTAATTTTCACGGCCGAAGTGAGATGGGCTTTCGCTTGGGCTTTTTCAGCTCGGGACAAAAAAAGCCCAAGCCGAGCATTTGGGCTCGGCTTGTTGACATCCCTATTTTCTCTACTCGACAGCCATTCCTATCGTCCTTTTCTATTCAATTCCCGTAGCCATATCCCCTACCTTCTCCGTCTCTACTGTAGTGTTTCACACCACAAGGGACTCCTCAGCTAAGTTTTTCCTATAGACCACTACTAGGTCTGTTGTTCAGAAGTCGTGGCCTTCACCTGCCTAAAGTCGCGGGGACATATGCGAGGATGGGCCCAAAATTTGCAATATTGCAATGGTCGTGGTCATCTTGTTCATACTTGCCACAAGCTCTTCCCGCATCTTTGAAATCCTTGTCCACAAGTAAATTTTGCTACTATCTCCTCCCCAGCTAGAAATTGGATTATTGATACTAGAGCTTGACAGTTGACACCATGTTACATCTCAGCAGAACCTTTCACTTTACCAACAATACAATGGTCCAGATGATGTGCTTCTTGGCAACGGTAATACTCTTGTTTATTGCTCATACATGTTCGTCCTCTTTGTCTCCTAACTTTAAATTATGATATATCTTGTTTCCTTAATTTATCATAAAAAATTATTTTAGTTTCTAATTTATGTAAACAAAACAAAACTACCATTGAATCCTTTCTTGAATTTTTTCATGTGAAATATCTCCATACCAAGAAAACACTTCTACAAGGACCAAATCTTGATGATCTTTATATATGGCCTGTTAGAATAGTATATTAGAATATTATATATTTGTATGATTTATTTTAGTATGTTATCTATTGTTTTTTGTAAGTTAGTCATAGTATATATAAGAGACATGTAAATACACTTTTGTAGTGTATTCCAAAATTCTAGGTTCTGCTCTTTCCCTTGGTGTCTCTTTTTTTCTTATCTTCTTCCCTTTCATGGTTAAATCTTGGTTGTATGTGAAGAACATATACATTTGTAGATTGTTAACGTTGTATCATAGCCTAGTTGACTTTTTTTTGGTAAAAAGTAAACAATTCGATCTGATCGATTGGGATTCTAACGAAATTGTTGATAAGTATATTTTATATGCAAAAATACTTCTCTTAACTTATGTAATTCTATATGAAATCGAGCAGATTTCTACCTAATTTGTGTGAATATGATTTATATAGGTGAAAAGCTCAAATTGGAGTGATACAAGTGAAAAGAACTATTTTTTGAACCAAATTGAGCTTTACATGCATCAAGATGTGAAGGCTCGGGAGTGAGAAGAGAAAAGATCAATGTCCAAAAGTGTAAAGGCCGAATGCCACTGTTGGGGAACTTGAAAGAGATCATTTGTGTCATGTTTAAAGAGAGCGGGGTCCCTAATGAATAGGTCAAAAAGTTTGGGGACGTGCTTAAATGAAGAAAAAGCTGAAAATGACCATTACCGCAAGAAAAAGTCAAATCAGGGACTGAATCGCACGTGCTGAAAGTAGGCCGCGGGTGGGCGCGGCAAGCAAACCGCCCCCTACCCGCGGCCTAGCCAATTTTTCTGTTGGGGGCGGGTAGGCCGCGGCAAGCAAACCGCCCCTACCCGCGGCCTATATCGGGAGACGCCGTTTACGCGTTTTTTGGCCCTTTTTGACACATTCTAGGGTTCTAAGGCCTCTCCAACTATAAAAGAACGAAAACCCTTCGGTAAAAGGGGGGATTCATCATAGAAACTCATTCTTGAGGGCTGAAGATTGGAGCAAGGGCGTGGAGATTGAAGACGGGGTTCGCGTGAAGATTGAAGAACGGAGTTCTTCGTTTGGTGCAAACGTTTTCTTCGTTATTCTTCGTCTTTTCCTTGCAAGAATCTGGTCATGTATTCGAACCCTATGAATACTTGTGTTATGAATTTCTTTATTATGCGTAACTAATTTTCCTTGTTGAGACAATCGATGAAGCAATAGATATGTTTTGATTGTGTTAATCTCATTCATGACTCTAATTGTGATTGCGTGCTTATTTTCTATTGTGATATGTAATTACCTTTTATGAGCCTGATCAACTTGTAATTGTGTTAGTGAATTCGTGAGGAAACCGAGGGGTAAGCACTACAAGAATTTTATACTAATACTACAAATTTCCCGCATACAAAATGAATTATATAGGCAAAAGTCTTTTTCCCCCGCAAAATAGATATTTTGTGGATATTTATACTTTCCCTACAAAGTTTTTTCCACATACAAAGTTATTGTGTAGGCAAAGGTTTCTTTTCCCTACAAATAAATATCTTGTAGGGTTTGTACTTTCCCTACAAAGTTTTTTCTACGTACAAAAGTTTCTGTAGGCAAAAGTCTTTTTTCCCTATGCACAAATATTTCGTGGAGTTTTTATTTTCTCTACGAAAGGTTTTTCGCATGCAAAATATATTTATAGGCAAAGATTGTTATCCCTACACAAAAATAATTCGTGGGGCTTACGCTGACCGTGCAAAAAATTTTCTACATAAAATTTAAAATTGTAGGTAAAGATTTTTTATCCCCATGGAAAAACATTTCGTGGTGCTTGTGCTTTCCTTACTAAAATATTTTCCCTATACAAAATTAGAGTTGTAGGCAAATGTCTCGTTTCCAGTTGAAAGAAGTATGTGAATTTGTATTTTCGGTAGAAAAATAAATTTGTAAGCATAATTATCTCTTTTTCATAAATTTGTAAGCATAATTATCTCTTTTTCTCTATGACAAACGTTCTAAATACATTTTTATTCCGCTTATGAAACTATTTAGCTTACAATTCAAAGTCATTATTAGAATCAAATACTCAATAAGACTTTGAAGCTAAATTTTTTTCCAAGAGTAGGCAATCAAAATTTACTTTTTTTAAAGTAAAAATTCCACAAGATATGTCAGTTTGCCTAAAACTGTGATTAGAGAATCAGAC
>CAVNYN010290075.1:0-108901 GCA_963692815.1 Nyctanthes arbor-tristis | reverse complement strand
CCACCCCTATAGTATATATGTTTTTACATCTTATAACATATAAGAAAATAGAGAGATATAATCTTTATGTTTATTTGAGTTCTACTTTTCATTGTAAAAGTTTTTTAATGATTTGGCCCACCTTGGTAATCAATGAAATATGTTTATTAATACAACTTCTTGTGTTTATATATTTTCTTGAAAAACCTAGTTGTAATGTTTCTTTAAAAGGTTGACGATTTGTTAACTTATGAAATTATCTTTATCTATTAAACTCAGTAAGATAAGATAAATTGGATTGTTTCGCACGTCCCATCCCCATTATTTGAATAAAAACTTCCGCTACAGAATTTGTAAATTTCCCTAAGATAATCGGATATATTGTAAAGTTAGCGGGGGCGTGACAAATTCTCATGAAAAGAATAATGCTAAAGAAAATTATTATTTTTTATCTTGGAAAATGTGTACGTGAACAGTGCATATTTATAGGCATGACATACCTAGGCCCTTGAATGGATGCCATAAATGGGCCAAATGGGCTTGGCCCCTCATTGAGTAACCGTTGCCATTAATTGAGATGGGCCTACTTGTTGGTTAAAGCCCATTCGGGAGTTATGCCTCTTTCATAGGCCCCCGTGCGTCTAAACATCTCTAAGAGTCATGAGGTTTTTTCAAGACGCAGAAGACCACAACAGAAATGCTTGGGTAACCGATATTGAAGAGGAAGCGTAACAAAGACGCTCATTAATTGTGGCTATGATGATTGGTGCGAACTCCCAAGAGTGACCTCTCGGCTCCACACGCTATAAAGGTGAGGGAAAATGACCATCATTTGTCACTTTCTATATTAGAAACTCTCTTAAGGCTTTTGAAATCTCTGAAAATTCTCTGAATTTTTCCAGATTGACCCATTAGGTACAACCCTTACCTTATCTTTTTAATTTGTGCTTTTTGCTTTTATACGATGTCTGGCAAAAAGGTTGAAGTTCACGACCTTAGGGAAATAGAGAACATAGATGCTCCTCTAGATGTGGCTCTTTTAGGGTTTTGTCCGTCCCTTTTAGCGCAGTTAGCCAAATCTACCATAGGGTTGAATAGAGTTAGGAGCAGGGAAACAAGTGAAGAACTAGCCGAAAGTTAAGGTGACCGAGAGGGGGTAGCGAGGCAGGGGACGATGGTAGCGATCCCGACCTTATGCACGACTCAGACCCCGACCTTGAGGCTCCTAATGTGAGGAATAAATAGAAAGAGCATGACGTAATAAAGTTCCTAAAAGAATATGATCTCATCCTCTATGGTCTCCACAGAGTTCTAGGACCCAATGACGTCCTTTTTGAATGTGAGGAGGGCGAGGTTACTATTTTTAAAGCCTCTTTGGTCGGTGGGCTTAGGTTCCCTATGCATCTATTCCTCTTCCATTTCCTTTGGTTGGTGGATATTTGGCCGGCCCAATTAGCGCCCAATGGCTGGAAGTTGCTTATGTATTTCTTCATCTTTTGCAAGTCGATAGCGATCAAGCCAACCATCGACCTTCTTAGGACCCTCATAGAGCTGAAATATATGCCCAAATGCAATAGTTTAGTATATCTGGCCAGGAGAACTTTGCCTTGGATCTCCTCTTCCTCCAGTGGATGGAAAACTCAATTTTTTTATTACCATCCCAACATTGTTAGTTTATTCGGGTCGAGCTGGAGACGATCTATGGTGGCAGAGTACAATGACATAGGGATGATTGATGATGAGACCGCTGCTTGCGCAGTTCGGGTGGTAGATGTAGGTCTATTAGTTGAGAAGGGAAGCGATCTAATTCATAACAACCTTCTCCTCATGGCAAAAGTATACAGTAAAGAGGGTAGGTCACCACATGGCTCTACAGCCCCTTTTAACTGAGTGTGTCAAACTCACGGGTTTAATGGAGTGTAAATTTTCCTGTAACTGTTATGTTTGACCATTCCATGAGTGATGGTTGCTGACATCGATGCCCCAAAAGCAGTGATCGCCGCCAAGGTCAAGAAGCCGGAGGATAATCGTGCTAGACTTGGAATTAGGTGCCTAGACAACCCCAAGAGGAAAAGAGCCAAAACCACCCCCTCCACCTCAAAGACCGTACATGTGTCGTCTCGTGCGGTCGCCCCTCAATCCTCCTTCTTCTATCCCCCAGGCTACCCCGACTCCTCCACCAAGGTTGGCCCCCAAAGGTAGCAAAAGAGGGCATAGCCGTTTTCACGGCAAGCACCTAGTCGTTCCTTCTCCTACTTGATCCTCAGCAGAACACCGGGAGGAAGTGGCCAATGCTTTGAGCGTGGCCTTAACTCCCGAGGTGGTCGAGAAATATTGTGATACAATCTCCTTGGAAAAAGGGATTGACCATTTTCTTTCACACACCTGCAAGGTACCAAATTGAATACTTGCTTTTATTTTAGGTCGCACTTGTCACGTGCACTGATACATTTTTCTTTTTAGGCCATGAGCATTAGATACGGGCTGGCTACGGGCTGGCTAAGCATGGTCGCAAGAGGGAGACCTTGGGAACGGAGATGCAACAGACGGTTCAGTATCATTCTGCTAAGGCCATTCAAGTTGAAGCGGAGAAAGCCGCGATCCGAGCAGAAAAAAGGAAAAGCGGAAAGAAGAATTGGGATGCACTAGAGCTTTATTGTAGGTAAAAGAAGATAAGCTTAAGAAGGCCACCGATTAAAGGTCGAGAGATAGGGAGAAGCCCATAGAGAACTTCAAGGCCTCAGAAGAATTCAAATTGGCCAAAGGAAACTGTGCCTTTGAAATAAATGGTTAATGCATAAGGAGTGCCCGGCATGGTGCAAGATAAACGCCCCTGAATTCGACACGTCCCCTATGATGAACTTTCCTAATGGGACAGAAGAATTCGACATTGACCAATTCGACCAACTGGCTGTAGAAGAGAAAAATGGGGATGACGAGGAGAGAGAGAGAGAATGAGGATTTAGAGATGCTAGATTAGCTCTAACCCTCGACCTTTTCGGCCCATGTTCTTTTTTGTGATTCCCCTAGGAATAAAATATCTTGTTTTGTACTAGGACGTCAAAGTTATTTAAACGGCCTTCCAAGCAAGTAATGTCAATTTTTTCTCGTGGTATTTAATGATGTCTGTTTTCGCATTTTTCTGTTTATACCATAATCAATCAAGGTCGCATTTAGTTAGACTACTTTTATTCGCTCTAACTGCTAGTGGGGGTCGCGTTATTAGGCTACTTTTATTCTCTTTAATTTAGCGACCCAAGGTCGTGTTCCCTACTTGTATCGAGGAACTTTCCAATTAGGCTACTTTTATTCGCTCTAATTTAGCGACCTAAGGTCGTGTTCTCTACTTGTATTCAGGAGCTTTCCAATTACGCTACTTTTGTTTGCTCTAATTGTTAGTAGGGGTCACATTATTAGGCTACTTTTATTCACTCTAATTTAGCAACCTAAGGTCGTGCTCCGTACTTGTATTCAGGAACTTTCCAATTAGACTACTTTTACTCACTCTAATTGTTACCAACAGTTGAAAATTGTAGCACTTGCAAAAGATAGTACGAAAGTTACAAAAGAAACAAAGAATTAGTCTTGGCTCTTGTGCAACTATTTATAGTACAGCTTGAGATTTTTTGCATTCCACGACCTGGGTAAGAGGCGGTGTTGCATGTCTCTCAGGCTGTAGGTACCAGGCCGCACTTTCTACAGCACTTCAAAGGGTCCTTCCCAAATGGGGTCTAACTTGCCTTTGGGGTGCCCAGCAGCTTGAGCTTTCCTTGCTACTAGATTTCCGACCCTGAACTCTGGTGCGTACACCTTCATTGAAGTATTTTGTTAGGATTTAACGATAATTAGCCATCTTCATTTCGTCTTGCTCTCGCACTTCTTCTAAGAGAGCGAGCCTTTCTCTCAACCCTATTTCATCCTCGTGTTTCTCATAATAATTTGGTATAGAGACCTCGATTGGTACTCAAGCCCCAGTGCCAAAGGCTAACATGATGGGTGTTTCCTCAGAAGATGTTTTGTGAGTTGTCCTGCAGGTCCACATACTCGAGGGCAGATATTTGGGCCACTTGTCCTTGGCATTTTCTAACCTTTTCCTAAGATCGTTAAGAATGAGTTTATTCACGAGCTTGGCAAGGCCATTACTCTATGGATGAGCTACTGACGTTAGGCAGTGTTCGATATGCCACTTGTTGTAGAAATCTCTGAAAGATCGGCATTCAAACTGTCGACCGTTGTCCGTGATGAAAGTTCTTGGGAGACCAAATCGATATACAATAGATTTTCCACATAAAGTTTTCTACCTATAAAGTGGTTATGGTGGCCACCGGCACTGCCTCTACCTACTTGGTGAAATATTCGACCAGCACTACTAAAAATTGCATTTAACCTTTACCTTTCGGAAATAGGCTGAGAATATCAATCCCCCATTACTCAAAAGGGGCTTGGCTCTTCACATGAGATAGGTGCGTTGGAGGTCATGTAATATTGTTTCCAAACTTTTGGCATCTCTCACAGTTTTGTACAAAACTCATGGCATCCTTTTTCATATCTGGTAAAAAATATCTACGTCGTATCAGTTTGGCGGCTAGAGCTCTATCTCCCTGATAACTGTTGCACCCACCTTTATGCTCTTCGATCCATGGCAATGGCTGCTTCTTGCAGGGTGAGGCACCTCAAGTATGGCAGGGCGAATCTTCTTTTGTACAATACGACGTCTATGATTAGGAAGGAGGCCGCGTTCCTCCTGATCTTTCTGTCCTTATGCACTTCTACCATTGGCTCTGACTGAATCTAGCCTATACATTCTTTCCATCTGATAGAGGGTTCGTAGAGTGTCTTCAGGACCACAGCTCTCTCTAATCCATTAGTATTCAAAGATACGAGCTTGGACAATGCATCGGCCTTGGAGTTTTGCGACTTTGGTATCTTTTTAATTTCACAGGTTATGAATTTCCGCCGTAAGTCCAGGACTTCCATTCAGTACAGGTTCATGATTTCACCCTTCGACTCGTAAGTTCCCTCAATTTGTTCGACAACCAGTTGGGAATCACTGTAAACTGTGAGGTTCTCGACCCAGAGCTGTAAGGTTGTCTACAATCCTATGAGCACTGCCTCATACTCTGCTTGGTTATTTGTCGCTTTGAACCCAAATCTAATTGCACACTGCACTTCAATTGTACCGGTGCCTTTCTGTATGATTATACCCATTCATGCTCCAGTAGAGTTGGACGACCCGTCTACATAGAGGGCCTACGTCTTAGTATCGGTAGTATTTCTTTCTTTTGAGTTATGAGACTTTGGGCTTAATTTTGCTATGAAATCTGCAAGCACTTGTGCCTTAATCGCGGGTCGACTCCTGTATTCAATGTCATATTCATTGAGTTCTACCGTCCATTTTAACAATTGACTTGCTACATCCAGCCTATGCAATATCAGTTTCAGAGGTTGATTAGTTAAGACATAGATTATATAGGCCTGGAAGTAAGGTTTTAACTTTCGCGAGGCGACCACCAGTGCAAGAGCTAACTGTTCGGCTATACAATATCTCTACTTTATTACAGTCAAGATTTTGCTGACATAGTAAACGGGCCTCTGTTCGTTTATCTCTTCCTTGACCAACACTACACTGATTGCATGTTCTGAGACTGCGAGGTACAAATAAAGCTATTCATATGGCTGGGGTCAGGACAGAATCGGTGGAGTTCCAAAATATTTCTTTAGTTTCTGAAAACAGGCTTCACATCTTTCATCCCATGCAAAGGTAGCTTGTTTTGTTTTTTAATGGTTTGGAAGAATAGTACACACCTATCTCTAGTTTTTTGACATAAATCAACCCAATGCAGCAAGGCGACCTGCCAGATGTTGTACTTCTTTCAAGTTTTTCGGTGATTCCATATTTACTAAGGCTGAAATTTTGTTGGGATTGGTTTCAATTCCTCTGTGGGTTATCATAAAACCAAGAAACTTGGCTAACGCTACCCCAGAAACACACTTTGCTGGGTTCAACTGGATGTGATATTTTTCTCATTGTAGCAAAGATTTTTTCCAAATCCCTAATGTGTTGACCCCTATTTATACTTTTGACCACCATGTCATCCACATACACTTCAGTCATCTTCCCTATATCTTCTGCAAAGACTTTGTTAACCATTCTTTAGTATGTTGTCCCTGCATTTTTCAATTTGAAAGGCATGACATTATAGCAGTAGATATCTTCATTGGCTATGAATGAGGTCTTTTTTGCATCTTTTTCAGCCATCTTTATTTGATGGTAACTAGAGAAGACATCTGGAAAGCTGTAAAGAGCATAACCAAAGGTGGAGTCAACGAGGCAATCTATTCGGGGCAGGGAATAGCTATCTTTAGGACACGCCCAGTTAAGATCGGTGAAATCAATGCACGTTCTCCATTTCTCATTTGGCTTGGGCACCAGGACGACATTCACTAGCCAATTCGGATAATGTACCTCTCTGATAAATCCAGCCTTGACCAATTTGTTAATTTCAACCTGTATTATTTCCCTATGGGATGGGGTGAACTGGCGTCTCCTCTGCTTCACCGGCTTCTTGTCAAGGAGTATATTCAGTCGGTGTTATATAAGCTCGCGATCTATCCCTGGCATATCTTTGCTGTCCCACGTAAACACAACTCAGTTCTGTTTAATGCACTTTGCGAGCTTCATCTGAAGGTCAGACGGTAGTTGTTTCCCCATGGAAAATAGTCAATCTCTTAAGAGTTCAACCTTAAGAAGTTCCTCCACTGCAGACATTCTGATCTCTTTTCCTATACCCAATTTCATGATGTCGGGTTTGCTTTTGATACTATTAATGTAACACTATCTGGCGACTGCCTATTCTTCGCGAACTGTCACAACCCCAGTGTGCGAGGAGAACTTCATCGTAAGATGATACGTAGAGACGATAGCTTGTAAGCTGTTGAGGAACGGTCGTCCCAATATCGTATTATAAGACAAGGGGTGCTTATGACCTGAAATGTACCCAGTTTGGTGACCTGGTCACCTTCTATTCCTGAAGTAACAGGTAGATCTATCACGCCTGTAGACTACACAATCTCTCCTCTGAAACCCTGCGGGGGCGTATGGACGGGTAGCTGACGATCTACCGGAAGTCCCATTTGCCTAAATGCTTCAAGGGAAAGGACATTTACAGCACTCATATTGTCGAGAGTATCCTTCTAACATTGAAATTTGCTACCACTGCCGTGATGACCATCGCATCATCATGGGGTAGGGTTACCCATAGAAGGTCGGCTGAGTTGAAAATTATAGCTTGTCCATGGTCGATTTTGTGCACAGAGAGCATTTCCATCCCCTATCTCAATGAGAAGGCATAGCTTTTCTTGGAAGCTCCAGTATCACCGCCGGCTGCGATCTCTCCTGATATTACATTGATAGTTCCAGCTGTACCGGAGCCCCCTGTCAATTGCTTTTGCTTAGACCCTCTCCTTTCATTTTCTCGTTCCGGTCCATTTCTTTTCACGAAATTTTTCATATGCCCTCTTCTGATTAAATTTTCAATTTCTTCCTTCAAGTTCTGGCATTCTTCTATGGTGTGTCTACAATTCTTATAAAAGTCACAATATTTATCTCTGTTGCTCTTGGTAATCCTTGCCTTTATTGGTTTTGGCCAACGAAGGTCGTATTTATCTTTAATTTCTATCAGAATCCAGGAGCGTAAAGTATTGAGGGGGGTCGAGCTTTCAACATTCACCTCATGGGGTCGACCGGACTAAGGTCGGCTTTCTCTGTCCGTCCTGCTTCTTTTTTGGTCTGCTTTGTTAGGTAGAGGCTCGGACCTTTTATCTGCGGGGCGACTAGCCACCGCAGGGAATAATGTTTCTTCCATGTTGATGTATTTTTCTGCCCTTTTCAGTAGGTCATGAACCCCCTCACGGTGGGTTTTTAGATAAGGGCCTCTTAAATTTCGTACAACTCACTGCCTGATTGAGGGCAGATACAACAGCTGTTATATATAGGTCTAGAACCTGTAATAGCTCGCCATTGAATCAGCTCATGAATTGTCATAGTGATTCCCCTTCACGTTGTTTCATCTGCATAAAGGTAGTGGCTATTTTCTTGATGCGTTTGCTACTAGCGAAGAAAGTCAAAAACCGTTCTACCAGATCATCGAACTGACCAATAGGTCCTTCTGGCAGCATCGTATACCATTCCCTTACCAGTCCTGTTAGAGTTTGTGGAAAAGCTTTGCACAATATAGGATCTGGGGCATTTTGCATGTCCATTATGCCTGTGTACGTGTTCAGATGAATATTAGGACTGCCCGTACCATTATATTCTTTCATGCAGGGATATTTGAAGCTATCTAGCAGAGGAAAGCATAGTAAAGGAGATTTCCTACTGAATGAGGTCGTAGTCATCGTCCTCTGTCTGAGTTCCTCGGTTATCCCTTGCTGTATCATTTGAGCGACGGCCTTCATAGACAATACCACTGTTTCACCAGTAACTGGTTATCGCGGATCCTTCTTGGATGGCCCCATCTCCGGCCCGAGATGCCCCAATGGGACAGTTCCCCGACATCATCACGACTCCTCCCAAGATCCACAGAGGGGCTGGGGACCGACCTAGATGTAGGGGCTTGGCGCTGAAGGAGCTGTTGCAACTCATCAACCTAATGTTGTAAATGTTCCACCGTTGCGCCGAAAGGGGGTTGGGGCCATTGGGAGGTATCTACTCAGTCTCGAGTAGAGGGTCGACCATATTTTGAGGCCTGGACATGCTTGGCAGAGGTACTTAGACGGCCTCTCCTTCGCTCTCTAAACGTAGTTTGTTGTTTCGGGTGGTAACCATATAAGCACCAATTCCCACAGACGGTACCAAATGACGAAGTCGTATTTGCCCAGAGAAGTGTCAGGCTGGATCTGCTTTGTGCTTGAATCTCCAAGACCCTGCAAAGGAAGGCCAAGAGATTGACCTCCGTAGCCCTCCGATGTGAGAGTAAGTGGGAGAGGTCTTGGAAGAATAATTCTCAAGAAAAGAATAATGCTAAAGAAAGTTATTATTTTTTATCTTGGAAAATGTGTACGTGAACCGTGCATATTTATAGGAGTGACATACTTGGGCCCTTGAATGGACCCCATAAATGGGCCAAATGGGCTTGGGCCCTCACTGAGTAATCGTTGCCATTAATTAAGATGAGCTTACTTGTTGGTTAAAGCCCATTCGAGGAGTTATGCCTCTTTCAGTACCCTTTTTACTTAAAAATTTATGATATTCTCAAATTCTAATAACGAGTGTAGAGTGTAGGAAGGTTTTCATTTCTGTGGTCAAAATCAAAATAAAGGGCATGCAGTGATATATTTTATTCAGTATACTGTTCACATCACAATTTTGTATAATCCTCGTATCTCTTCTTTGCTAGATGGTTCCTCAAAGTCTGGAGTTTTGAATCCTAATCCTGCAATTCGACCCACTACAGTAAAGAGGTAAACTACTTAAACAAATGTTTTTAGTAATTTTTTTAACACTAACCATAAAAGGGCAGACGTTCTCTTCAAGAATAAAGATGCACTAGTATGGGTTTGTCCATGTGCATTTAACAAAAATTTCAGTATTCACCAATCTTTTTAATCCATTACAACTTTACGATCGCATTCCACTAGAAATACTTGTATGTTGGTTTGCATTTAACAAAAAGTTCAATAATCAACAATCTCCTTCGTCCGTCCTAAGAATCTTCCTAAGAATCTTATGACCACATGGTATATTTTTTTGAAGGGCGTGCAGCAAAATTTCGACCTATGACGTGGGCTTATGCTATTGGTCAGTTATTTAGTTTATGTCACTGCTGTGTCAAAGTAAACAGCTTCTTCTTCATCCCATCCTAATCGCCCAGTGCTCGAAAGCTCCACGAAAACTTCGTCGCCTCCTGCATCTCGCCTCTCGGGTCAACTCGCTCCTCCTGACTCTGCCATGTGGAGAAACTCGCTGAGTATTTGTTCTAAACTAGCCCAATCCAGCTCAAGTTCTTCTCTTCCTTTCTTGATCCGCTCTTCGACAAAGCCATCCTACCTTGGCCTTCTAGGGCGATCTAATTCCACAATCCCAGAGCCCACGTCGGCTGCCGATCCGGTGAAATGGTCCGATGCCGGTCCTGGGATAGTAAGTTTCGGGGCTCATGCCAGCTCAGCAACCGCGGCCGAGTTATCGTCGTTGACGGCTGCCTCGGCATTGAAGGTTAAGGATGTGGCGGAATTGGCGAAGCATTATGGTCGCTGTTATTGGGAACTCTCCAAAGCCCGTCTCAGGTGAGTTATCGGTTAAACTTTTGGGTGTTAGTATTCCATGCTTCCTAGTGTATTGGACTGAACATAAATCCTTTTTTTTTTTTTGGGAGATTGTGCTTGATTTTATTTATTTTCCATTGTTCTAAATTCGTTTCACGTTTGCTGAATTGATCAACTTTTGGTAGGCAATATATTTAGAAACATTTGCTTGCTAATTGGACTTGTTTGTGATATTGATATACTTTGTGGTGTATAACTGAGGGCTTGGGGCAATGTCTTGATTCCTAGAGGAAACAAAAACAGAAGAAGCATACCTACAGTGATTGCTGTATGGTTTGCGTGTATATCAGATAGCAATGTAGTTGTTGTGTTCAGACTTTTTCCAATTTTCAGTTTAAACACCAGAAAGCTCTATTACTTATAACAAATGCTCAAACCAA
The DNA here is from genome assembly GCA_963692815.1 of Nyctanthes arbor-tristis. Lineage (NCBI taxonomy): Eukaryota > Viridiplantae > Streptophyta > Magnoliopsida > Lamiales > Oleaceae > Nyctanthes > Nyctanthes arbor-tristis. The sequence continues at coordinate 98,219 of CAVNYN010290075.1, read as the reverse complement.
AACACAAAACTGAAATCTGAAACATGAAGAGGTCAGTCCTTTAGCTTCTGCATTTGGATGAGCAGAATGTAAAAGTAGGTGATAAGCTGAATAATATGTTCTCTATATTGCATACACCTATATCGATTCTTCTTAACTAGAATAATAGTAGTTGATTATTCACTTTCTATTCTTTCTCTCCCCTCAGAGAATAGATGCCAGGATATCCTAATCAGCTACTGCTGCTTATCCTGACTGCAAAACTTTTTATTCACAGGAATTATTGCGATAATGAAACAAGGTATGTATAGTACCCTAATTAGCCCACCTATACCACTTGTGATTAGCCAATTGAGGTAGTAGGACACAAAAGAGAAGAAGAAAGGTTTTTTATGCGTTCTGACTTCTAGAACTTAAACGTTGATTGAAAAAGTGGTATTTCATGAGACAGCTACTACTTTTAGTCTGCGCGTTTGATTGGGCGAAGAACTTGTGGTGTAGAATTGTGAACTTCCATTATATGCACATGCATGACACTCAGGATTTTGCAGTAGGAAGCTGTTGGTGCATTCCATCAAGAGTTTGAGGTGGGAACATATCATTAATCAAATATTAAATAACCAGTTAAATGAAATTGGGTTAAAAAAACTAGAAGGCATTGGTTAAGTTTGTCCTCCACCCACCTAAAAAGTAAAGGGGAAATGAACAATTCATGTGCAATATTGTCAGTTTCCATGCTTGAAGATTATTTGCTAATGGCAAAATAAAATAAAATGAGCCAAGAAATTTTGTATTCTGCTATATTTATTGGTCATATCAAATTATCAAGAAAATCTTGACAAATTCTGAAGTGAGACTGCTCTAAGAAATTCGTCGCATGAATCTCCCTTTTGAACTCTTGTTTGACGTCTACGTTTCTATCTTCATCTTCAGAGGACAATTTAGCTGGTCACAAACATGTAAAGTTTCACATCTCAAGAAAATTGAATGGGGATACTTGATTTTAGGGGTTGTTTGATTCTATTATTTGTACTCACTAAATGGGCAGATTACATGAGGTATAATGAGTGGTAGGGGTTTAGTGGGTTTCATTACATGTTTGGTTTAAATTGAATAGTTTCAAATTGAGTGATTGATGGGATTATAATTTTGGGGTTTTGGGGTTAATAATGAGAGTCAAACATGGGATTATTATCCCAGTTTGGATTTGCATTATTTACATATATACTATTATTATATGTGCGTGGCTTATTCTCAAACCATTGTGTTAAAGTTGGCCAAAATGATTCGCTATCAATATAACATGTGCTGTGAATTCTGTTATTCATAGATGGTATGAAGTTATTTCCCAAGGGAGTGTGCACATTTCGTTTTAAACCGGTCATCTTAATGGGATATTCCTTCACATTTACTACAGTCTTGTGAATATATTTTGTGTCTCATTATCTTGAAGTACAGTTAGAACTGTTGGCCTGTGAAACCTGTCGCTATTTATTAAACCTGGGCCCATTTTCCATATCCATATCATGCACAAAGAATTATCTGATCCATTTTCGGTTGTTCTTTGATCTCTTAATAAATCCATCTTGTTTATACACTGGCATGCACTTGAAAGATTTGTTATGTGTACTTAGTTTCCTATCATGAGTAGTTGGATTACAAAGAAATCCATTGCATCTATCTCACCAATGATTGTTCTCTCCTCTTCTGGCATCATCTTCAGCATGCTAGTTGTTGCTACTTCTGGAACAGGATATATCCTTGGTAGTGGCAGTTCTGTTGATTATCTTGGACTTTGCTGCACCTGTGCTGGTACAATGATGGTTGCAGCCTCTGCCAACTCCTTGAATCAGGTCTGCTGTTTTCTGCTTTTTAGGTCAACTTTGGAAATTAGATATTGATTTTGCTGTTAAACGATCTGGGATCACATCAGGGCCTGGTGGCTTTAAGTTTAAATACTTGTTTATTGATTCTACATTTTTATTTTTTTATTTTTTTAATCAATTCTACCATCAGCAGTAGCCCCTAGTAATCATTATCTGTTCAGTTCATCGTGAAAGTAGCCTGATAAGAGATAAAAGGTCGTGAACAAGTTTGAAAACTAATTTTATCATTGAGACAACCCTTTTAATATGTATCTTGTTAATCATTGACTTACTTGAAGTGAGACTTAGAGCTTGTTTGAAACCCATTATCTTTTCCCATTATAATTTCACCTAACTGATTTGACTGATGATTTGACAACTACTCAACAATCACCACACATTTCAAACTTCAATGAAATCTCCACTACTCATTTCAACACATTATAATTTCCCATTATAATTTGACCTCATAATGAGAATCAAACAAGCTCTTAAGACAGTGACGAATTATATTAGTATCACTTGCTATTTGCTATATTAATTAAGATTTGTTTGGCATAAGTCATTCTACTCCTATTTCACATCAAAGTTGTTCAGTTATAATTTCTATCTGAAAAGGAAGTTTGGTATGCAATTGATTAATTTCTGTTATTCATTTTTTCAACTCATGTTAATAATTTTTTCAACTTACTATCATTTGCTGAATACTATTCTTTCAATGGTATGTTTACCATTCACAAAGCTGTTTTTTAGTGTGTAATATTTCATGCACTAATACTACATTCCTTTCACTTGTTGTCTTCAACTGAAGTGATTTGTTTGAGATCGGAAGAGTATGCTTTAGGTGTTTGAGGTAAATAATGATGCCAAGATGAAACGAACCAGAAGTAGACCCTTGCCTTCAGGACGTCTAACTGTACCTCATGCAATCACCTGGGCATCATCTGTAGGTGTAGCTGGCACTGCTTTATTGGCCTGCGAGGTTATTATAAGTCTCAGTAGATTGGCATATTCCTTTTATCTTTTCTATGACTCGATATCATTAGGCAAGGGACTGATGTTGCAATCTCTTTGCCAAGGTGGCAGGCTAATATGCTGGCAGCTGGCCTTGCAGCATCAAATCTTTTTCTTTATGCATTTGTATACACTCCGTTAAAGCAGATACATCCTGTAAATACTTGGGTTGGGGCTATTGTTGGTGCCATTCCACCTCTTCTTGGGTAATTTATCTTACCGCCTAAAAACATGTTTTCTTCTTTTGATTCATTGAATACTTCTCTTGTTTCCTCAATGAACTTTTGTTTGCGGTGCACTTGATTTGAATAATTGCAGTCATATTTGCAATTGGTAATTTGTCCCTCTTCCTCCTTTTGTTAGTGTCCTTGTTTCAGTAACCTTAATTGAACATCAATTATCATTTTTTTGGCTAATGTATTAGTGACCCTTGACTTTTGTTTGAGTATTATTTTTAGTGAAAGATGTATTATTGAAATTCTCTTGCCCTCTATGTTGAAGTGTTAAAAGTTTCCTCACTGTAAGCTGCAATAGTGTGATTTCTTGGTGGCATCTATAGTTTTAAAATATAACTTTTGAGATGTACAAATTATATATTTTTTAGTGCGGGCTTTTCTTGCATGTTGCAGTTGTGCTAAAAAAAATGGAAACTTTTGTAGCATAGAATGGTTGCTTTGAATTAGCTCACTGAGATTTTTTGTGTTGTTGTTGTCTGGATACTTGTGTCTTCTACTCTTCTTTATACTCTGGTTGAAGATGAAATTTAGAAAATAAGGTAACATGAATCTAATCTGGCATAAACTTGAGCCCCCCCACCCCCCACCCCCCCCCAAAAAAAAAAAAAAAGTAGTTTCAGACGGTCACTTGATCTTGAGAAATCAATCTATTGCCCAATTTTTGGGAACTCCTCTTTATCTTGCTGAGATATGTTACCAGATATGGACTGAGCAGATACCTTTATACCTACAGGCCAGCAGGTCTGTGACGCAATTTCAAACAGAAACAAGGTAGAGAGAGACGAGATAAAACAACAATGAGACGAAATGAGGGAAAAAGGAGAAGAACTGGGGGAATAAATAATCAACATTTTATCATCAATAAAAGTCTGCTTAGAAATAAAGTCTTAGGTCCTATACTCCTATTTTTAAAGTAAAGAAGTTAAATTAAATGTAAAAGAACTTCTAGTTCAAAAAAAAAAAAAAAGAGGAGAGAGAGAGAGAGAGAGAGAGAGAAATTATGAGAAGAAAATTTCCAATTATTAAAACAGTTTAAATCTTATTCTGTTTTGAACCTAAGGGTTACAGCTATCTTCAATCCATACCTTTCTTCTCGGTCATTGTGTGTAATTTTATGTGTCAAACTGGTTCAAATCAATCTGGTAGCATTGGCCTGAGTATCGCAGAGTCATCAGCAAACAAATATCCTCAATTCCAAGGTCTTAGGTGCAGTTGTTTTATTTTTCTGTAGATGATATGAAATTCTCTAGTTATAAATTATGCTAGCAGCCCTTGCTAGGAAAAATTCCAATACGTTTAACAAAGTTATTGATTTAGATGGTGCTCTACCTGCTTATTCTCCAGTGTTGCACCCTTCCACTGATCAAAATAACATTCCCATATTTGATCAAATATGAGTGTAGATTAAAAGAGTAGAAAATATCAAAATTAGACGTTACACAGCCAGTTATACTGAAAGCTTTTACTGTGTCTAGGAAAAGAATTCAGCAAGAATGGTAGTGGTGGTGGGTGATCGGACATTTGTGAGTGGTGGTTTGATTATTAGCACAAATTATAAGCGAATAAATTAGTTTGGTTGCTGATATTTAAAAAGATGAAAACATAAATTTTAAATTGGATAATGCAATCAAGACCATCAATTTTGTTTATTCTTCACAAAGTCTTGTTCTAATTTTTCTCTATCAAAGTAGTTATCGACCTCCTTGTTACTGCGACAAATTGTTGAGCCCCCTAGCGACCGGCTTAGATGTCCAAAAGGTACTGCCATAGTGTCCACTTACTACCTGAAGATAGTATTCTTTTGCATCTTCATCACAATGAGGTTGAGCAGATCTTAGCAGAGCCCTGTTCCCCCATCCCATTCTTCTAACCCTGTAGTTTTTATGTGTGTGATTTTAGTCCGAGTTCAGCACTGATTGGCATTGGTCCTCTGCGGAAAAGGAGCTTATATATTAGTATACTGCTTTAACTGTGAATTCGACTGTAAAGAAGGGCAACAGTGAGGAGATAAATTGTGTTTTAGAGAGGAACCAGATTAATTGAAGAAGGGTGAAAAGGGGACAGACAGGGCAGGTGTATGGTTGCCTTTTTGAGCTAGTAGGGGAGAAAACCTCTCTTACGGTCGGTGATAATAACATTTTGTCTGTGGACTTTCCCCCATTTATGAACTTGAATGTGACATTTATAGTGGTGTTTCATTTTATTATTACACCATCTGCTAATAGAACTTTAACATGTCAATATGAACTCACGAACATCAGTTATGTGACTATAATATGGGTAAGTAATACAGACTCTTTTACATTCATATCTAGATGCTAAAAATATTAATAGTCTTACTTCTCTTCTTTATTCATCATAGTGTAATTTGTTTTTCTTATTTGTTTCTCTTCAAAGCCTAATCTCATAAGAAATTGTACGCCAGCTGCCATTGTGATTTTTTTGAAATTCTTTGAATTACAATTTGCTATTTTGTTAATTCAAAGTTTCAAACAAGCATGGATCCCATTTTAGTCCACTAATATGTTTACCTACTAGCCTGACTTTATCTTTTCTCCCTTCAAAAGGTGGGCTGCAGCTTCTGGCCAGATTTCACTTAATGGAATGATCCTGCCTGCTGCTTTATATTTTTGGCAAATACCTCACTTTATGGCCCTTGCATATTTGTGCCGCAAAGATTATGCAGATGGAGGGTATGAAAAAATAGACTATTTTTTCTTAAATCTTTGTACATTGATTTTTTTTTCCTTGCATATAGATGCTTGACTTAAAAGGTGTATTTTGGCTCCTTTTTTCTCAGGAGGAGTTACTAGATCAACTGTCTTAGTGAATGTTTATATTATTATTATTATTATTTATTTTTCTGAAATGCGTTGTTGTTGTTGTTTTCTTGTTATTATTATTATGCTTTTTCATTTTGAGTTGGGGCTTGTTTGGTATAGCTTCAGTTTCTGATTTCCACTTGTTTTAGAAGTTCTTTTTGAGGAAAACTTTTCTAAGCGGAGAGAACACTTACAAAAAATTATTCAAGAAAGTTTGGAAGTTTCTTCAGGGTCTCAAAAGCAGTTTTTGGCTTTTCAAAACCCACCCCAAATGTGAACTTAGTTCTGAAGAGCTTTTTTGCAGTTCATCCTTTTTTGACTAGCCCATAAAGTAATTCAGAATAAGCTTGAAGGCTTTCATAGCAAGTAACATAATAATTCCTCAAAAATTCTTTTCAGGAAATGGAAAATGTTTGTGTTGCTGTGTTTGCCTTGTCTAGGAAGCTGGTTTTGTTATGCGTTTAACTATCAGCTTTTTCATCTTAGGAGTTGAGCATTTTACTTTACATATGGGTTGGTTTCTTAAGTTTCCATTTATCAAGTCTTAACTTTTACTGCATCTTTGTTCCTATTAGGTTTAAGATGTTTTCTCTGGCCGATACTTCTGGTCAGAGAACAGCCTTGGTTGCTTTGAGGAACTGCCTATATCTACTTCCCTGGGGTTATCTTGCCTATGATTGTGAGTGATTCCCTCTCTCTCTCTCTCTCTCTCTCTCTCACACCCCCCCACCCACCCAAAAAATCAAGTCAGTGAATTGTATGTTCTTTCCCCTGGTTAGTAGGGTAAGCTGTAAAGGTTATTAGAAGTATAAGATAAAATCTGCTGTCCTCAATTCCAAAATTGGCTGATTGCTTGTGTTTCTCCATGAGAGAGTGATTACTAACTAGTGTGCATCTTGTCCCAACAGGGCTGATACGTTTTTCCCCCTCTTTTATGAGAGTATTGACACTGCTGCTAATTTGTTCAGTCATCTGAATAGCTTTTATTTTCAGGCGCAAGTTTAGTAATCATAGTAATTTATGCTGGGCTTATACATACAAATTTTAAGGAAGTAGTCCCACTTGATTAAATGGAATGCTAATTATGTATCTGTCTTTAGGATCATGATATTGGATGTGGGTTTGACCAAGATGTTTACTTGTGAAGCTTGACTTTTATTCAGTTTTATATTCCATTCCATAGATGCTCTTATTCCTCAAGAATTCTTTCCAACTTAAAAAAGGATAAGTTGAGGGAGAAAAGGTTCATCCGTGTGGCGTTTCCATCTAAAACGAAATAGTGACTAGATGCATATGCAAGTTCTCTTATTAAGTTCTAGCACATAATGCCTAGTAGTTTATCTATCGTTGACTTTTTTTTTTGGGTGAGTATATATTTCATATTTCATCCTAAATTATGGCTATCCACAGTGGGTATAACATCTGGCTGGTTCTGTGCCGAGTCAACTCTGCTTGCTCTTGCAATTAGTTGTACTGCAGCATTGTTTTACCGAAACCGTACAACAAAGACAGCCCGAAGAATGTTCCATGCCAGCCTTCTTTATCTTCCAGTATTTATGTCTGGCCTTCTAGTTCATCGTCTGACTGATGACGAGCAGTCAAGGCCAGTGGAGTCTCATAAGTTTGTTGAACTTCTGCCTTCTTTGGATAGTGGTTCAGATGAATCCGAACACTTTCCTCAGAGAAAATATAAGTATGCTGTGGGTGGTGTTCAAGCACAGCCGCCTGTAGCATATGCCTCAGTCGCTCCCTTCCCTTTCTTGCCGGCTCCTGCATATGTTAGCAGCTAAATAACGTGCTCCTTTTTATCATTATTACTTTTTTAAATAAAAAATGGGAGGAAATGCCACTCGGAAATTTTCAAAGGATACTCCCAAGTTTTGGCATTATTGTAAAGGGGGGATTAAATAATTCGTCTTGAATATGTTGGCTCTACGTTGTCGTGAGCTGTCGTGTTAACTTGTATAGGCAGGCTGGAAAATGTCTAAAGCCTCATAAACACATTTATAGGACAATGCCCTGCTTTAGTGGGCTGAATCTCTTCATTTTTACATTGGAAGTACACTTTCAGATTTGCAAGCACCTATTGTAAGTTTTGTGATTATTACGGAGTTCGATGGTTCAAGCATAACATCAACTTTTGTTATCACCATGCTACAAACTATAGAGACGACAATTTGTGGAAATACTGTTATACCATGCTATCATGATGTGGTAATCAACATTTGATCACTGCTCGATTAGTGACATCATAACTCGTGACAAGGATATGGTGGGCTTAAATTTAACAAATTGTACAGGGTGTGAGGTTAATACATGTGTCATGGTATTCCATACATTTATGGACTGTTATGATAATTTTGCATCTGCTTGTAGAAGGGTTCTTTTAGGTGGATTTAAACGTATTCATAAGTGGCTTTTGAGTCTCGATTCTTGTGATAGTTTCGAAGGATGAAAAGAACCGATAAAAAAAATGGTTTTTGGGAAAGTTGGAGGGGAAACAATGTAAAACTCCCTGAGAGATCGGAAGGTTTCATGTCATCTTCAACCAGAAAATTGTATTTTATATTTTTTTAATTCTAAAAGACAGTGTTTCATATTATATTTCACAAGACTTCTGCAGCCCATAAACTCTAAAAAGGACCTTACATATTTTTCATTTCATATTTTCTAGTATTTAATAACTAATTTATATTGAAAACTAATTAATTATATACTCGTTTATTTATTATTACACATATAAAATTTTAAACAAATAGTCAAAAATATTACATTTAATAAAATTAAGGGAGAAAAGAAAGATTAGACAAGATATTAGATGACATTAAGAAGAAATAAAAGACAAAAAGGTTAAACTTAGTGTCAAATGGGATTAAAAAAAAAATTAGATGCAATGGCAGTTCCGTAACAGAACTGCAATTGGGCCGCTACGGCCAATTTTGGACACCAGATTTGGAGTCCAAAATCTGGGTCTCCATTTTGGAGCCAACCAGACGCCATTTTGGGCCTTTAGCTTGGGTTGGAGACGCCCTTAGCAAAAGGATGTTGAAAGTAGTAACTGGCACCATTCTAACCTGTTTCTTCTGTCATAAACCACAGTCGGCTAATCGGCCGGAGATAATCCATCAGAAATGGCAGTCAGGCAGAGGGCGGTGGCGACGCTGCCGACGCTTTTACGAGCGCTCCGGAAAGAAGCATCTTCGAAGCAAAGCCAGCCGTTGCCGTCGCTGCGAAGAGCTTTCTCTCTTTATGATCAGATCAATCTCATAGATAACGTCCCCGAAGACCAGCTCCGCTTCCAAGAGTAATCTACTATACATATTTTTTACATGTATACTTGTATATTTCAGAGTATAGCCAGTTGTTTATATTTTGAATGTCCTTTTTGGTTTATTGGACAGATTTATTAGTTAATTGAAAATTATTCCTTTGAAAGATTAATTTTAGCTCGAAAAAGTGTAGCTGGGTCTCATAAAACTTTACTTCGCTAGTTATGTAATTCTAGTAATCGTTTTGTCATGTACGAACTTTTTCTCTTATCCTTTCACAAACGGAAAAGCTAATTTATCAAAGTTCAAGAAAAATTTTTAGACTAAGCTGCATAAAGTCAAATAATGTATTCAGTTGGAAGGAGTTTATAGTACGAATTCTGTAATACTTTTCAACAAAATTGTTGCTTTCCTTCTCTTCAAAGAATCATTTTCTCGGATTTATTTATTTATTTTAATTCTTCTTTGGATTAGCTATATATTAGATTTCCTTGCACAGAATCTCTGGTTTTAATTACTAATTAGGATTAAGCCTGCAACTCCTCAGGGTGCATTGCTTCATATTTTTGGTAATCTCACGCTCATCTCTACGTCTCCCTGAACTACTATGGCACAGCAGGCATTTTTCTGTATCTGGCCATTTTGTTTTCTTAATGTCTGAGGAAGGCTTTGGCAAAGTGCAGCATTCATTTTACTCGAAGTATGCATGTGCACATAAATACATTCTATACAACTTTGTATGCACTTCTTATCATTTCATCAGCTTTCCTTTGCATTTCAAAGCACACTTGATTTTATGTTATTCTGAATAATCCTTAGATTAATGGTTTATATATTAACTGCATTTGCTTATTTTGATAGAGAGATTACAAAGATGGGAAGTTTGTCCTTTTTATGGTGTATAAGCTTGAACGTGCAACTTTACATCTTTTTAATTTGTCTATATAATTTATATTCATTGTACACATGTTTGAATCTTAGTTATGGTTGTACATAATTTGTTGTGGAAGATGGTAAAGCTGTTCTTGGTTTTTTTAGTTTTTTTTTTTTCCTCCAAGTATCTAACAGTATCCTATCTTTTTGTTTTTTGATAGGTATGATGATACGGGGTTCAAAGTAAATGGAGTTAGATATGAAGGTAGCTTGCTTTGTGTTGGAAACTTGCTGATGTCTTGGACTCCCAAGAAGTTCTCAGAGATTACTTCTGAAAGGTTGTGTGAGTGGCCTATTTGGATGGCATCTTGGTGAAGAATTTAGTTTTCTTTTGTTTTAATTTACATTGTGTATTTCAAAAACGCACTTCAAAAATCTCAAAAATTTAAGGTTGGAAGGAGAATTATTCAAAATTTCAAATTAGTTGGCATCTTATCGAATGTCTTCTGGGCGAGTTGAATTTTTAAAAACATCTAGTTTCTCTATAGCAACTTTCTGGTTATCTGGGAAGTGTGACCTTACCATCACCCATTTTGGTAACAAGTTCCTTGAAAATGCTCCAGCATATCATGTTGTGTGAAAAATGAAGTCATATTGTATATGTTACAAATGACATTATATGGATAGTCCAAGAGTAAGGAATAGTTGGTGGTTGAAAATCTAATACTATTGCTTGGAAAAATAAAATTAGATAGTGGAAATTAGGCTGTTTTTTTAGGTAGTTGGCTAGATTCTGTTATTAACGTAGAGAAGTCATTTGATGTGTAAACAAAGTTGCAGAGTTATTAGTTACTTTACTGAAAGTCTGGATGGTTGTCTGATTACACATAACCCAAAAATGTCTTGACATTGTAATCATAATCATTTATATCTTTGAGGTTTTATCATATGACATGACCGGCTCAGTCAGAAAACTTTAGGACTTTACATCTTCAGATTCATAAATGATAACGCTTGATACGTTGTTCAAGCATCATTTTTTTTTTTTATTCACCATGGTAAGACGTGTGCTCTTCCGATCTCACAAGTAAAACTTCCTGAACAGATTTTTCATTTTCCTAGTCTCAGAATCATCAGATGGGTCTTTTAGGTTCTATACTAGCTCTGGGGTTTGAGGACACCCGTTTGAAAGTTAAAAATAAAAAATTTGTATGGAATGTTGTTGTTTATTTACTTTTGAGAACTAATTTATCTAAGACGAAAATAATCACAGCTTCTCAGTTTTAATGAGTTTCAAGCAAAGAAAATCAAACTTCTTGTTCAGCAATCCTCATGTTCTGTAAAGGCAAAAATTTGTAAAATTGCAAGAACGTAATGGTTCTTTACGATGTTTAGAATGCAGCCATGTTTAATCACGTCTGAAGGGTCTATAGCCATTAGATTAAGCACATAATGGAACAGAAGAGTTCGTTTCAGCAAGTTCTATCCTATCAGTGTCCATAAATACTACCTCCATCCCACAAAGTAGTCATATATTCCTTTTTCATCCATCTCAAAATATAGACCACTTTATTTTTAAAAATGTAGTTCAAATATTATTGTTTCTTATATGCTCCTATATGTGCATTTTTATCAACAAAATATAATTATTAAAGTTGAAAAATTAATAAATGAAATGGGTATAATAGGAAAATGATCGTAAATTTACTTTTCCAATGCTATTAAATAAATTTTTCTTAACCTCTGTAAATATAGGAAAAGGGCTGTTTTTGTGAGACGGAGGTAGTATCTTTTTGGTGTTATTTCATGCAAGATTCTGAAATACTCTATTTGATTTTCTGCAGTTTATCTATTTTCCAGACTGTACGGCCGATACCAGGTGGGATGCCCGACAATGTCTTTTCTGAGTAGAACTAGATGCACAGTTATAATATCATGACCTCGATGTCCCATCTTGCTGAATTCTAAAAATATTTTGTAATGAATTTTATGTTTTATGGAACTTCCCCTAACTCCTGCTCTTGAAGAGTAAAATTTTGATGAAGCAAATTATGCTTGTGAGGAGGATCCGGCTATTTAGAGGAGAGTGTTTAACTTGCTATACAATTATGGGTGGAACCTCCTCTAGTGCTTCATACCAGCAGTCTATTCATACATGAAGATGGGCTTCAAACTCTTGTTTGCCTTCTGGACTGTGAACAGCAAATACATGGTCTTTTGTAAATGTAAAAATTTGCATTTCTCGTTTACTGGGAGAAGAAATTACTTATAAAACATGAGAAAGATCTTGCACAAGAATTTGAAACTCTTCATCATTATGAGTGCAACAATTTAGGATAGATACACCATCTAATCCTTGATTTATTATTTAATTATTTTTCCCCCCTTGCTTACCACATATGTCAGTAGTTCACCACTATTGTGTTTTCTTCACTTTACCCCCGGGGTTTTAGTTCTAGAGCAGTTTTATACATGGGAGTTCAATTTTAGGATTGGCTGTTTGAGTTTGCAGAATAAAGAAAAGTGGAGTTCCGGTCCCTGCTTTACTGATTGGTCTGTTGGTCTGAAATATCAGAAAGTTTCCTTCGGAGAAAACTAGTTGGCTAGACCCCTTATATGTGGCTACTTATTGTATTCGTTGAAAGCATGATGATGATATGCAGTCTCTAACTAAATTTGATAGATTTCAAGTTACATTTTTATCTGAAATTTCTGAGTGTCATGATTTTGAATGCTCATCCCGCACTTCAGATATTAAGTAAAATGTCATTTATCTGCTTCTACATGCACAGCAGGAACTCTAGCTGTCACTCACAAACTTCTACTTTCATCTGCTTGTTTAGATAGCTAAATCAGACATCTGATGGTTTCAGAAATTTTGATCCTTGGTTGTGGAAGGAGCATTCAACCAATAGATCCACAACTTCGTAACTTCATTCGTTCTACTGGCATGAAGTTAGAGGCAATTGATTCGGTTAGTATTCTCTGTTGTCTCTCTATAGTCAAATTTTAAGCATATTTATTATATTGGAAATAGTTTATTTAGGTTGGAAACTCTCAATAGGTCTCATCCCATTTAAATAACTAGAGTTCAAGTGGAGAACGGTGTTAATGCGTGATCCTTCGTCTCACAATTTATGGACTTAGCTTTTCCAGCTTGTGGTAGCTTCACTCCCTTTTGTCTGATCTCCATCTAGCGTCAGCATTTTGCCATTTTGGAACTCTTTCAATCACCTGTCCACCTAGTAAATACTTTGCTATTGGCCTCATTGACCCACCACCCATGTACAGTGTTTCTCAGCCCCTCCACTGGCCCATTAAATCTAGTTCCAATTCACTGTGATTGGCCCTGTGATTGTAGTTCAACTGGCATGAATTCCTCTTTCTCATAGTTGTCGAGGGAACGAGAATGACTCCTCGGTGATTGTGTACATTCATCTACAATCCAGGCCATTGCCGGAGAAAACATCTAAAGAGCTAGCCCATTCCAAGATTTCGTGCGGTTCCCTTCCCTTCACTCCATACTCCATAGGGCCTTTTCAAAAAGGAAAAAGCCTTCCATTACTGTCAAATGATCCGGCCTTACTATGACCATAGATATCGATCACTGGCACACGAGAGAAGAATAGGATGATCTGATGTTTGTTTGCCAAACTTCGCATGCTTGTGTACATGATAGTTGTATACTCAAGCTGTCCAGTCGTGTTCGAGTGCTCGCCAAAAGGCCAACACATTGTTGCATATGAATCTGATGGTGCCATGATATAAAATTGTTTTACTTGGTGCATAGTTATATCAGAGCATCTCCACTGCTTTTGGCAGATCGAAGGTGCACTAATATATATCATGAACCTAGTAAAACAAATCTTCCATCATCATGGCATCCATGCTTGTCTTGATCCCCATCTCACTTTGTGAAAAATTGCCTAATGACTATGTTATCTCTTGTTCTTATATTGCAGAGAAATGCGTCATCAACTTACAACGTTTTAAATGAAGAAGGAAGAATTGTAGCTGCAGCTCTTCTCCCATATGGAGTCACTTCTTGAAGCCGATATTCTAATACGGGATATGTTTTTGTAGGCAAAATCAGCTGCTGAATGTATCTATTTCTAGAACGGAACTAATTGTTCTTATGGTGTCTCATGTCTCTCGGGCCCCCTTTAGAGTTTGGATATTTGGAGAGGCTTTGCTTAAAGTGCATGTTCGTTTTGTGCTCGTCTTGCAGTGCATGTGTTAGTATGATATACGTCAAACTTTGAATTGCATGTGTATTTTTCCTGCGGGTTGATGCGCGCCTTGATGCTGGGTATTCCTTATTGCCTCTATTGTAGGACCGTTTGAACTCAATAAAACCATCACAAATTTAATTTTATGTGTTGAATAAATATTTTTGCCAAATAGTGAATGAAATTCATATATTATTTAGAGCGTCTCTGGTGGCTAAGTCTGTCCTAAAAAGGGCATCTACATGGAACCCAAGAAATGATAAATTAATTCACGTGACTCTCAAATATCAAAATGTCTCCAGTACTGTTTGAATTTAGACCGTAGTTTTGTGATTGGCCACACCATTGGAGATTCTCTTACAAACCTCCTCCTATTTTAAGATTAAGATAAAATCAGGTTAAATTAATAACATTTATATATTTTACATGAGTCACTTGTAAATACATAAACCTTCACCATTTTGTAGATTGTAACTCCATTTAACTGAGTAATAATTTAATGTTAGATGTCTGACGGCATGCTACATCATAAAGTATGTTGAGACTTGTTAGATGGTACACATTCAAAACGCCACATCAGCGCCTGGCGGTGTTGTCAGACATTTGACATTAGATTATTTTCATAAAAGAGCTGTGCTATTCGAACAAAAAAAACGTAGTTTAATTTTTTAAAGGAAAAAAAAACTGACATACGGCAATGTGGCGCGTCTCTCCCATATATGTGAGTCCCATTTCCTGGGCATTTACATTAGGAAGTATTTATTTCTCGAAAAATTCTATTTTGACAAATGAGTAGACAAAAAGAGTGACAAAATTGAGATGTGGCCCATGTGATAATCATTGATGAAAAGGTGATGTGATATGTTGAAAAACATAATGATGTCATGTGTCAGTTTTGTTTAAGATTTTATATATTGTTCGTTGAAATGACACGACTCTTATTTCTCATTTCACATAATCATATGATAATGATGTCATACATATAGTGTTAAATTATTATTAACCATGGAATGGACAATATGCCCGTCACAAATAAAGCGAAAATGATTTAATATCAAATGTCTAACGGCATTATACCACCAGCTATGTGGTGTGTCAGATGTAAAATACCACCTGACACCTCATTGTAGGCAGATGGTATACATCCCAAGACGCCACGTCAATCTGACATTAAATCATTATTACTCAGCAGAGGAGAGGAGGTTGACGGATGGTATATCTCTGGAAATTGAATTATCCAATAGATGATATGGAATTTAATGGAACTAGATATTCGCGGATTTCGTCTCACTTTGCAGGATTTTCAGCTGCTCTTCTGCTTCCCTTATATTATGCGCGGTCAGGTTCCGAGTCTTCTGACTGTTCCGACTTTGAATGACCAAGATACAACATCTCAACAGCATGATTCTTGATAGTTGATTTTTGCGTTAAATTGTCACTCCAGGCAGATCGCATCTGGTTCTTGTGACATTGTATGAACCTTACTGATCTAGATTCAGTGCTAAACTCTTATATCTAGTTTCCCTCCACCAGTTAATTTCTCATACATGTCTGATTTGTGATATATTATGATGATATATGATCGAACTGTCTAGTACACTTCTCCAAATGCTTAAATGTCTTCTGCGTAACTTACATTTTGATATCGGAAAATCAGCGTTGCATCATGCTTCAAGCATATGCTTGACTGCAGGGCATTTGCAGTATTTGGAATATGGAAATACGTAGTTGTAACACAAATGATGTAATGAGTAATGAAATCTCTGTAGGTCATCATCATCCGATCTGGTAAATGGTTTGGGATTCTTTTTGTTTTTTATTTTATTTTCTGGGGAGGGATGGGTAGATAATTCCACCACTTTACTTGTCATGCATTGCAGACTAAGGGAAGTAAGTGTTACATATTTAGACTCGCCCAAACTTTTTGGTCATACTTTTGTTTATACATATAATAATGTTCAGGACAAAAATCCATTTCAGTAGACTTGTGGAGAGTCGTCAATGCTGTTTAGCTTTGACATAAAGGAACAGGCCAGTAAATGATACCTGAACTGAACTATTTTGGATCTTTCTGCACCTATATGAAGCTCAACTGGGTAGAGAGTTCTTCTCTAGCAGAGCATTTTCAGTTCATTCTTCGCTTCTGTAGGGGTTGGATGATGGAACGTGAAATCTCTTTCATGAATATCCCCACCCCCAAAACCAATCAATCCAGTAACTTCAAAATCCATTCAATTTTTTGACATCGTCGGACTGCCAAAACTCTGAGATCTAGTGGAGTACTCCTTGATTAATTTTGAGAAGAAAGAATTCTCTCTTTCCAACAGCTTACTTGGTGTGTCGTACTCAGCTATTCTTCCTGCTCCCATGAAGAAATTTTCTCATTAAGACCTTAAAAGCACAAGTTGAGACTGTTCTAAGCTCATTACTCAAATTTAGAGGCATAATACTGAACGTACCATCACTGAGGACTAATACCAGATCACTATCTATTACTGTGTGGATTCTGTGTGCTATTGTGACAATGGTTCGATCTTTAAATTCTTGAGTAATGATCTTCTGTATTGCTCCATCAGTTGCAGAATCAACCGAAGCTGTAGCTTCATCTAGAACAAGAATGATGCTTTTCTTTAATAAGGCTCTACCAAGACAGAATAGCTGCCTTTGGCCTACACTCCAGTTCTCTCCATTTTCAATGACTGACAGAATCATATTGCTTATTAGTTTTCAAGGGATAAAACTGGATTTGCAATATTAGCAGAGACACAAACTATTGATGCTATCAAAATTTCAAACTGACCTGTTGTTTCCAGCTTTTCTTCCTTTCGACGTATGACATCTCCCAGTTGACATTTATCAAGAGCCTGAAAGAAGCTACTTTAGTGCCATCCTTCATTCTCTGAAAAAATTTGTATTTTTTTTATTTGATAATTTTTAATTCACAGCTAAAAATTGATGTTGTTGTTTTGCTTGATGCCTTAAACCCTTGAGATTTACCAGGTTATATCAGTGCGTTATTTTGCCCAAAATTTGAAAGTTGAAATAAGATATCGTTTTCCCCCTTGCTTCCACACCACATCAAAACGTTAAAGATTATGTTCTTCTCTTACTTTTTCATCGCTCGGGGATCCTCAGCATCACAGCCGCAGCAAATGTTTAAAATTCCAAGTTATGACAGTGATGACATACCAAATATATTTCTCTTACCTCCCAAATTGCAGTATCAGAATACTGCTCGAGTGGATCTAGATTTCCTCTAACTGTTCCCTCAAACATTGTTGGATCCTGAGGGATGATGCTAAGCCTTGATCTCAAATCATGAAGGCCTATCTCGGATATGTCAACACCATCAATGGTAATTGTTCCCTCTCTGGGTTCTACTATTCGAAAAATTGCCTGTATGAGTGTCGACTTTCCGCTCCCCGTCCTTCCAACAACACCAATTTTTTTTCCCCCAGGAAATGTGCAGGTAATATTTTTCAGAACGGATGGAAGATGTTCAACATAGCGAATCTACATGGAATCATGGATGCAAATTAGCACATTTAGAATCATCTTTAATTTTCAGTTCCCAAATTTACTCGCTTACTGTAATTGTTTGACCAAATAATGCCTGAAACAGATGTACTTATTTTGATTCTGATAGCCTGATCAAGAGCCTTACCTGCAGATTTGTGAAACAAATTTTTCCAACATCTGGCCAGCTGGCTGGGGGTATATATTCATCAATCACCAGAGGAGCTTCACTTGCAAGATTCGAGTACTGAAGAACCCTTTCAACTGATATCATTTTGTTTTCAGCGTTGCATATATTCCATATAACTGAAGCTTGCAAAACATTCAAATTTATTCCATAAGTGACTGCTAGCCCTGCAATGCCTGCAAAATAAACAAATTATCATTTCCCGCTGCCGGTATACTCTGCTTTGTTTTCATCATTAGACAATATTAAACATCTAACAACTTATTTGATACATTTTATCCCAGCGGTATTTACTTCCAGAGTTATTATGAAAAGGGTATCTCACGGCACAAGAGTTTTACATCTCAGTTGTTCTGGTCAACTTCATAATACTAACAGATTTTTATGAACCTAAAATCACATAAGTGCATTTTTGCTTACTTGGATTTATAATTCCTTCAGGAAGTGTAACTAGCAAAACCAGTGAGAATGCGAACACCAAATTGGACAACTGGTTAAGTATGAAAGAAAGCCACTCCATTGCTGCGACATTATGGAACCATGGCCTTGAATGATTGTCAATGAGGCAGAGGTTTGCATTGGCAAATCGTTCCTGTTGCTCGAAAGCACGAATTGATGCTGCACCTGCAAGTGATTCTGCAAAATGGTGGAGGATTGGAGCTTGTTGTATACCCGCTAGACGCGCCAGTTCTCTTGCCGTTGGTATGTAGTATCTCTGACCATCACCAGCAAGTATAGGTCGTTATTTGAAGTCTCAAGTTATTTACCAGGGGCCTCGCAGGAACGAAAAGTGCCTCTAAGTGAGTATTTAGCTTACATGTGTGAAAGCGTGCTTCTAGTAGTATGACAGACGTTGTGTAAAGGTAAGCGTTCTGGCTCATATCAGCAGATACTTTATTTTCTAAGTTATAATATGATTGAACTACTGACACCCTAAGCTCAAACTACCATTGAAGATAGAGTTTGCTGATATCTAGATCAACCACCTTTTAATAAATCCGTGCAAGAATTTACCATGAAGCGTGAAACTACAAGATGGCAGTAGCTACTTCTTACAAGTCTAGTCAAGGATAGAAAGGTCATCCTCCAAAGTAATAAGTACTTTCGATGCCATAACATAAATCCAAACTTCATTTCTCCAACAAATCTAATGCATCTGATGACTGACCTGATACCAAATGCATATGGCTGTCACTGGAATGAAGATTAAAAATACTTCCCATGCAACTTGTGACATGACTACTATAGTCCCGAGGAGCTGAATTACTGAGAAAGCACACCACCCCACTCTGTTTGCCATCTCCAAATCTATGACACTTTGGTCTGTGGATGCCTGTAAAAATTAGAGGTTAAAAGATATCAAGAATATACGGGCTTAAAGTTTTCAGAAGAAGAAACAAGTATATTGAAGTGTTAAGCATACAGTTTTCCTTTTTAATATATATATATTTTTTTAAATCAAGCAGTAATTCCCAATATTGAATAATGCCTTTTGCTTTTTAAAGATTTTCCTTTGTTTTGTCGATATCCATCCTTTAATACCTAAGAAAGCGTAAAAGCATAATGTAAAATGTAATTCTGGATCCTCTTTGAATCATAGAAGTAAAAAAAAAAAAAAGTGATAATGCGGCTCACTAGGGTATTAGGTTATGTATGTTTTTATCTTCCGCTTGGTGACATGGGAGATGCTAATATTTACATTAGTACACCCAATAAAGAAAATCTACTGCTATGCCAATGTTTACTACATTCCAGGACTCAAGTACACACAATGTCTGTTGTTGTCTTTGATACCACTGGTAACATGCCAACTCTTTGGCTGTAGGGTTGAAATAAACAATTGGATCAATCCCCAGCAGGTCCAGGTTAATTTTTGACCATCCCACATTACCCCCAGAGTTCAAAAGGACATGGGATGCTAGCGATTTCTCAGGCAGAGAGGGATACTGAGCTTAGTAAGAAGTGATCCCTGTTGAATTAAGCTCGAATAAGTCATCTACACAACCTGCACCTTTATTTAGCATGCTATGTTGATTGATTCGTGGAGTTGTTAGTTTCAATTGGTAATAGAACTGTTGGCAATGCAAAAGAACTAAAAACATACTGCTTATATTCGCTCCTATCTTTTCCACTTACTCCCCATGGAATAGTTTGTTGCAACTATTATGAATCTTAATCTTTAACAATTTACATTCTCACATGTCTTTTTGACAGGAATTTGTCTTCAAATTTTGAATTTTTTTATTTTTTATTTTTTAAATAACAGATATTTTATGTCTTTTAGGTGTAACTGTTTTCTCACAGGTGAATTGCTGGGTGACCTTCAGTTAATCACAACTGGAACCACATCACATCTACATCAAACAATTACTTACGTACCCGATTCAAGATTCTTCCCGCCGGAGTAGAGTCGAAGAATGCCATTGGAGCACGAAGAACACTATGCAGCATATTGCTGAAGAGCTTTTCTGACGTCATCAAGCCCGTTATAGCCACTAAAGATGCTCGGATCAACACACAAAGTGAACTTCCAACAGCAAGAAGAGAATAAACAAGCAATATGAAATTAATCCCAAGTTTGGGTTCAACTGCGCCTGTCGGACAAGTCCATGCCATCCAGTAGTTGCTGGCTACTTGTAATGCTTGATATGATGATTGTGCGAGAAGAATTATTGGAACTAAGGCACCACCTTTCACCACAGTCAAGTAAGACAAGTAAACTTCTTTCCCAATGCTTCCTTTCTCCCTTTCTTCATCCTGTACCAACTTTCCCCTTTCTGTTATCTCGATGCATAAGTTGTGCTCTGACTCTTGCTTTGCATGTGAAAATTCTTGGTTTGTAGTGTTGTCTGTGTCTGTTTCATTTTCAATTGTTGTACTCTCGGGTGTTCTACTTGAGCTTTCAACTGCTAAGACTTCTTCTAGAGCTTGACTGTGAGCTCCAACTAGAACTTCAAATCCAATATTTTGTTTCAGAAGTTCTTCAAATGTACCGGCTTGTGCAATTCTTCCATTTTGCATCACCTGTGGCAACTTTTAGTTATTATATGAAACCTTTGTCAAGAAATTGCAATCATGCATGTCAAGGTACTATTGAATATAAGAGGAATAAAGATCAAAAGAGAGCTCATTTTGATAATGTTTTTACGATACCGTCGTCAACTTTGTGATTATTTATACTGAATGACTGCATGGTTGGGTGAGAAAATAGTACTCAGTTTCATGCCTCATTTTACTTAACAATTATTTTATCAGTTGAATTAAGAATGCATGTTCCATATTACTTACCGTTATGAGGTCTGCTGCAGGAAGAAATTCAACTTGGTGAGTGACATAGAGTATTGTTTTGTCCTTAAGAATCCCCATCAAGCAGTCCTGTCGGGTATGGATCATAAATATTCACCAAATTGGCTTTATATAAGAAGAGTGCTAAGGTACCTAAAAAATCAATCTCAAGAACTGATTTGTAAGATCACTAACCTGAAAGAGTTGTGTACCAGTATGAGCATCCACAGCACTGAAAGGGTCATCAAGAAGATATATGTCAGCATCCTGGTATACAGCACGGGCTATCTGTATTCTTTGCTTCTGGCCTCCACTCATATTTATTCCTCTTTCTCCTATTTCAGTTAAATCGCCTGCTGCGAATAGTTCAAAATCCTTCGTCAGTGCACAGGCTTCAACTGTTTTATCATACTTGGCACTTTCATAAGACTTGCCAAAGAGTATATTCTCTCTGATATTTCCAGTCAATATCCATGGGGACTGTGGAACATATGCTTTTGAACCACTAATCCTCACTGTCCCGGACAGTCTCTGCATCTCTCCAAGGATGCAAGAGAGCAAACTAGACTTCCCAGATCCAACAGGACCACATATTGCCACTTTCATTCCTTTTTTAACTACAAGCCTTATCTCGTCAAGTGTTGGACTTCTTGATTCTATGTTCCAACTGAATTGTCCACAGTCAATCTCGATATGATATTCTGTCTGATTACCGGGAACAAATTCAACTGCATCTGACCTGATCTCATCTTCCTGGAGATAAGAAGAAATTCTATCAGCCGAAACTTTCCCTTGTGCAATCGCATTGAGTAAATCAGGTAGATTAAATATAGGATCTTGAAGCATCCTGAATGTAGCAAGTGCTGATAAGACTCGCCCAGCTGTAAGTGGGATCCCCATCAAAACACATCCACCAAAAGTAACCACAGAAATGAAAGCTGGTGAACCCCAGAAGATGAATGCAGTGAATGCTGACAATCTAAGTGATTTCCATATCCAATTACTCTCTATTTTCCGAAGGCTTTCTAGCTTTTTAAGGTAATGGCTGTCCCATGCTTGCAGTTTGAGTGTCTTCATGTTTCGAAGAACTTCTGACGTAGTTTTCATTCTGTCATCCTTGGCTTCCATAACTTTTTTTTGGAATCGTTTCTGAGTATTTGTCAATGGTATGTTTACAGCCAGCACCACTAAAGTTGCTGCAAATGCTATTAGAGCTCCCATTCCTAGATTCATATGTAGGACATACATCGCCAGTGAGATCTGTATAGGCAACATCCATATATTATTTAAATACCACATGAAATCTGTGATTCGTTGTACATCCACACTCATATAGTTAATGATCTCTCCACTGTTGCAGCTTTGACGTGATTGGCTTGACAAGATCTGGCCCTTTTTGTATATGTGAGATATCAAAGCGGCTCGCACTCGTAGTCCTAGCTGGCGGGCTCCAAATATCCACTGCCGCTGTGCTATTGTCTCGAGTAATTTTGCCACTAGGAAGCATAGTACTAGAAAATATCCATACCCCAGGCTTCTATATTTCTTTTGAGATAGAAAATCAACAAGGTAATTAATCAGATATGGACCAACATACGATGTTGATGCATTTATAACTGCAAAAAGTGCATTGATGGCTGCTTTCTTCCTTGCAAATATGTAAATTGCCTTATAGATAGATGACCTTGTTATTCCATCCTTCTCTTTTGTGCACTCTAGGCACTCCGTGAATTTCTGGGATAGGAAGTTTGCAGAGTCTTTGATGTCAACATCTGGAACTTGATCCTGGTCGAGTGGCTCCTTAAACCCTGTCTCAAACAGTGAAGTAAGCCAAGAGAAGGTAACAAGTTGTGTAAGAGTAGCTTTCCCATAAGGACAGTCTCTTTTGACATCTGAATGCTTTTCAGTTTTTCCATTGTTGACAAGGGGTTCTGTCATGTCATTTGAGATGCTTCCAGATATACCTGTTTTCCCTTGGATCGATACCCCTAGTAGACCAACAGAAACAATAAAACTGACTATATCAGCATATTCTTGCACCCTCAGATGGTCATGATTTGTTATTACGTAATGGACGTCAATCATGGCACGAACCAGAGATAACAAGAAGCTGGATATCCACCAGATTCTCAAGATCCATGGGAACTTGATATACTTCCTATTTCGAACATTGTACAGTGTAATCAATGTTATTGCCCATGACGCTACTTGCATAGCTCTGGAGGAAAGAACTGGAACCCTGATTTCGCACTGAGCGACACTTTTACTTTCAGAAATCAGCAACATCAGCAGCGTCACACAATAAGCACCCAGCATTAAGATGGAACAAATTATGCCAAATTTATAAGAGAGACCAGACCTCAAATCTGTGGGATATTTTTCTACATTCTTCGCCTTGTTTCCGCCCCTAAAAAGTGATTCCTTAATGTTTCTTATGAAGTGGAGGAAAACAGTTCCAAGGAATCCAAGTTGTAGAACTATGCTGGCATATTCCCAGTGGCATGGGGAGACTATTTCTGGCCATGGAACCTGAACTTGTAGAAACCTCAAATCTGTCAAAGATTACAAACAAATGAGGTGAAAAAAGAACAAGGATCCTACTTCTTGCCATGATTTTTAATAATTACTAAATTGTTTCTGTTTTTGTGTATGTCTTGTGGGTTTTTCCCATATTTATACATATTGCACTACCAAGGTCCAAACCGTTTGAAAGGAAACAATAATTTTGCACGTCGCATTTACAATAGCATCTAATATAACAAAATATGCTGGCAAGAATTTAAATTTGTGTAGTCATTTGGCTGAAGTCTGCCCACTTCTGTTCTGGACGTTTATGCATGCATAGTGATGATAAGCTGAGAATACAGTAAAATACTTGAGTGTGGATTCATGGAAAATGCTGTTCGCTTGTTTCATGGCATGCTCTCGATGATGGTAATTCTCCAGGTTCTCTGGTATAAAATATCCGAGTGTATAGAATTGTTTTGAGACACTAGAATATAGATTTTGAGTGAGTAAATACTTCTGATTCTTGCTTACTAGTGGAAATTACACGGTATTTTGTAAGGATCTTCGCAGAAAATCCTCATTGACGAGTACAAGCATCAGGTAATTTCCCGTTTAACTAATGGGATGCCGTTCTGTTTGTCATTAGCAAGTGCTTTGTTTCTCAGACTTCCTGAATCTATTGTAACATCTTATATGGTAACCTAAATGATATTCCTGAGTAGGAATCTTTACTGGATTTCTAAGTAGGGAGTTCTAAACCGAATAATTTTTGAAGTTCAATTAAATGCTGATCGAGGTTTTGAAGTCTGCCAGTATCTATTTATAATTTAAAATGTAACATGGGAAAACTGAAGCAAGCAAAAGTAATGTAACAGAAGAGTAAGAAGAATGAAGCCTGGATCCAATTTAACTTGTCTATGATTTGAATTACGGATTAGAAATTATTGTGTTCATTAACTGCAGAAAGGTGCTGTCAAATTGTGAAATTGAACTGATGCAACTGGTACATGAATGAAGACTGATCAACTCTTCTATGCACATATGTTCCAACTTAATTTTTTTGTCATATGGATATATTAAGTTTTCAGTATTAAATGCTTGGCGAAATTATGAAATTGTTTATCCAGATCAACCGGGCCATACATCAAGGAGAACTACTACATCAAGAAGGCAAGTACTATTAACACTATCCTAATACAGGTGTGTTTCGCTTTCTGATTGAACCATACATCAAGAAAACTGAGAAGGCAAGAAATACAGTCCTAATGCAGGTCCATGTCTGGCACATTCTTATACTTTATTGAATTATTTATTCTTGGGGTCTCAGTTTCTGTTTTATTTGTTAGCCTTCCTATTTTTTCAACTTATCGTCTTTCTACGGGGAGCATGCACATTTGTAAACACTCCAGAGAGTAAGAGATAGTTGAATTATCACGTGATTATCTTTTGCTGAACGGCCTGTGTGAAAAGGAATTGTTGAGCAATTCTGACAGTAAATCGGAACTGTCCCTCCGTCCCTCCCATTCTGACACAGAAATTCTATACAGATTATCTGTGCAAATAAAATTATACATGAAACTTCATGCATCAATCTGCACCCTCTTTGTGTTTCTTTTTTTATCTTTTGACACAGTGGTGAATAGTCTACTTCTTACTGCATTTCTGTGTCCACGAGGACTAAAACGACAAATCTAAAACAGTATTCAAACAGCAAACCAAATGATTTCTTGTTAATAAGTTAAATATGATTCTGACCACAGGATAAACACCATATCAGTAAAAATTCAGCAGGCACCTTGAAAATGGATTCTCATGAACTACTTTAATCATTTCAAGTCATAGTGTATGCGTGCATGCTGAGCATGGAAAATTATACAGTAAGAAGTTAGAGCTTACTTGAATCACCATAGGACCCCAGCATTTCTTCCAGTACCATCTTCCTCCTCTTTTACACTGATGAATCAGGACCAAGGACTTGTATCAGTGTGAAGAATCTGAGTCTGAAGATTAAGGTCTTATATAGAGTTGATGCAGGTACGCAAGTCTATAACATATTCTAACGTGCTGAAGACGTTCTTTTTTCAATTTCTGGATGAGGAGGTGCATTAATATGTGATAGGAGGGTAATGTGATGAGAGATCCAGAAAAAACACACACATATGACTGGGCAGAAAGAATACTGTTAGTATGTCTTGTCACAGAGTGAGAGATCACATGGCGGTAGATTTCAGGAGTCATTTGGCTTTAAGGATAGAACACAAACTGGTTTCCTAGATTGACATGATGTACAGGAAACAAAAGCTCAGCAACCTTAGTAAATTTTTTTTTTAACTGTGGATAACTTCTGTGGCATGTCCAAGTGCTCAGAGTAACGCCCCAAACACGCGAGAATCAGATTCTATAGTGACTGTCACCCAATTTTACATCACATGACAGAGATACAGGTAGAGAGGCCAATGGCAAGAAATATTTAATGTGGCTTTAGTGCTTGATCACCCCACCATTGAATGTTTTCTGTAGTTTTTGGAAACAAAGAGGGGATGCTGACCGTTGATGCTGGGAAAATCTTGGCAGTACTTGAATTATTAATATGCCGATCATTGATGTGCAAGGCCAAGATAATGTTAAATTTGGCTTCTTGCATATTGTTTATATAATGAACCTCTTGGATTTAGCCAGAACTTAATAATTTAATTAAATTCTGTCTGCGTAATCTTTAGGGATTTCTGAAGAATGATGGAGGATAGTGGCTAAAAATTTTGGGAAGAGGTGGCGTTGAGTTGGCATTAGTTATGAGAAAGAGTAATTGTCCTAAGCTCAGTATGATATAGCTTTTTAGCATACTTCGCCGAAATGTTAATGAAATATGTGGTCAAAGAGTGGATGGAAGTTTTGGATCCCATAAAATTTGTGGTTATCATCTCACCAGAACTTTTTGTTCGACAATTAATCAAAGGGATGTGTGACCCCAATAATTTTTCTTTACAGAGGATTTTCTCAATCCTAGTCCTAAGGAGAAAAGAATGAAGGACTGTTTGTTCATGTGATGCATTAAAAAAGTTATAATTAGAGAAGACAAAATCCTAAAATTAGTAACTTTGTCATTGAAATACATTTCAATCCATAAAGGTATAGAGATATTCACATGATTTGTGAGGATTTTCGATAATGTTCTGTTTCTAGGTTCATTAACTTTGTGAATAACACGGTATCCACTTTTGAATGAAGAGCACAGAAAATTAAGCTCTTCAAGAACGTAAAGAGATGTTCTATTAAGCAACGTCAATCAGTTTATTTTCAGTTACTGTCAATGAGTTAACAGTGGTCCTAGAAATTAAATCTGATTCATTGTCATGTTATTGTTACTTAACACAGGCTCAACAACAACGTTGATGAATAAATTATTTCTCCACTTGTGATTTTTACATGTCTTTATCGCTTTTTATTTCAGATGAGACTCAGATTTTTATATTTTACCAAACGTGTAAACGCAATAACGCATTACATAATCATTTCATTTCACGCAAGATCCAACTTTTGTGCCGTGAAAAGACGTAATCATTAACACGTCTCTTTTTAGACAAGAAATATATCGACGTTAATAGGCTATCAGGAGAAAGCTTTCTGGGTCCAAATAAAAAATACAGTTGTTGCAAGTTCTGATTAGGTCCACGTAAATTCAAAATTATGTAATAATCTTGGGGTCCTTAGAAATTAGAATTTTGTATAGTTGTTAAGTTGTCAAATTGGGCAGAGACGGAAAAGTACCACGAAGTAGGCACGAAACTGTTAATGATTTATGTAAAATGTCGAATTCTATGATTAGATTGTAGCAAATTTTTGCACAACGCCTACGTTGTGTCATTTTCGCTTGATTCTTGGCTACTGCAATCATTCATCCCCGGATTTTGACAAAACTACCTTCTACTTTAGCCTAATGTTTACCAAGGGCGTCGTACGGCATTATTGTTTTGAGGACTTGGTGATATTTATGTTGGCAATTAACGCAAATTCTCCAATTTCGCCGGCAAAACTATTGTTTAAGAAATTTAATTGAGATAAAAAAAGAGACTAAGACAAATTTAACAGACTATCAAAGCTTTTTATTATATGACTAAAGTCGCTATAATCATACAGAATTTTCACTCGCCAAACTAATCCTCTATGTATTACAAGAAAAATATAACAAGATTTACCGTTTCTACCAATTTCTACTTTTTTGCCTAACCCACAAAGAATTAAAGAAAAATCAAGACGCTAGGCTACTATTTTTCTTCATAAAACTATCTGACCCGACCCATGTGACATTAGAAAAATTACCTTGAGTTTTACCACAACTAATTTTCTACTATTTGAATAAATCGCAAAGAGCTATAAGAAAACTCTAGTGTGTTAGACTCACCAATTTTTTCCTCAACTCACTTGTACCACTTGTGTATAAAAGAAGAAGAAAACTCCTATATTTATAGAACTTGTGAACTCAGAAGACAAGAAAAAGCATTCTAAGACTTGGATTCCTTTTTCTTCAAGAACTCTTCCTTTTTTCTTTTCTTTTTCAACTTTAAATTATTTTTAGCAATACATCCAACAATTTGTACATGACATATTGTACAATGAACTTGCGAGTAGTGACTATTACTGTTGCTTTAATTTAATAGTGATATAAATGACATATGTTTATGGCTTTTTTTACATTTAGCGTCCCTAGCCTTTCACTTTTTTACGAATTACGTCTTTAGTCTTTGTTTTTCCTTCTGTCAATCTCTAACCTTTAAAGAAATCCTCTATTTCGTCCTTGGTGAAGAAAACCATCAAATTCCACCGTAAGGTCAAAGACAATTTCAGTAATATACAAAAAATTGATGTTTTAATGTAAAAAATAAAAAAGGAAAAAGGTGGGGGCTCCCCCCTTCTGCCATTTTCGGCAACCAAAAGGCTGCTGAAAATGGCAACACAAGGGGGAGACTCCCTTCCCCATTTGCTGTCGTTTCCAACAGTGAGCGCTGCTAGAAATGACTGGGGGAATCTCCCCCCAGCTACACTTTCCATTGTAGAAGGGGGGAGACTCCCCCTCCTTTTTGCTGCTATTCCAGTAACAAGAAAGGCTGTCAGAAATGACAGTAAAAGGGGGAGTCTCCCCCTGCACAGCTGCCATTTCCGGCAGCCCTTTGATTGCCTGAAATGGCAAAAGGGGGAGCCTCCCACCTTTTTCCCTCTTTTTTTATTTTTTAATTTTTGAGATCGGAAGAGCGTCGTGTAGTAAAATATTAATTTTTTGTATATTATTGAAATTGCTGTTGACGTTAGCGGTGAAATTTGACAGTTTCCGTTACTAAGGACAATAGAGGATTTCTTTAAAGGTTAGGGACGGACAGAAGAAAAAGTAAAAACTAGAAACGTAATCTTTAAAAAAGTGAAAGGTTAGAAACGTTAGGGATAAAAAACTCTATATTTATATATGCAACTTTTTTGCTTTCAAAGGCAACGTATTAGGTTTGGTAAGCTTGCTTTTGAATTTTCCAATCCGATAGTCTCCTGTGCCATGGTAAATCATGCTCAATTGTTTTCTTTTAAGAAAAAAAAATGAAGAATATATTAAGTAGAATGGTTAAAAAGATATTAAAAATAGAAATGTAAACTGGGTAAAAATCTTCCCATTGAACCAACTTTGTTATAGGGATGGGCACACGCATCTGGCAGAGGATTTTCGGCATCTCTGACCTTGTTGTCATCTCTATATGTCGTTTCCATTATTGTCTTTAGACTCATATTAGAACAAGATTAATGTGGGAAGCAAAAACCTAAAACGAAAAAACCCAAAGTGAAAATTTGAAGGGAAAAAAATTTATTTGAAAAAGAGAAAAAAATCAAAAGAGCAAGACTAATTGCAAGTGTGAAAAAACCCAAAATAGGGTTAAATTTAGCCCTTTCTTTACCTTCCACTCCCCCCCCAAAGTGTCGAAATCGACCTTTTTCAACCTATATATTATTTGGCTCACGGGGGGCAAATATCCAAAAATAGAGTTATTCATTTTTACATTATTTGCATATATATAAACAAAGAGGGGAAAAATTTAAATTTAAGTTTTTTCCCTTACATTAATTATGCTCTTACAGTGGTGACGTTTGCACGCCTATCTCTCTTTGCTGTATGAATTTCTTTGTTTTAACTTTTAACTTCTTCCCCCCTATGTTAAGTGATTTGACCTCTAACAATATATTTTAGTATGCAAATGTAGGGGTACTGGCTATTATCAAT
Source organism: Nyctanthes arbor-tristis (assembly GCA_963692815.1). Lineage (NCBI taxonomy): Eukaryota > Viridiplantae > Streptophyta > Magnoliopsida > Lamiales > Oleaceae > Nyctanthes > Nyctanthes arbor-tristis. The sequence continues at coordinate 68,177 of CAVNYN010290075.1, read as the reverse complement.
AAGCTTTGTTAAGATGTCACTATCAATGCACCCTTGAAGTATTACTTGGAAAGTATCTAGTCAAGATATCCTGACATATGCCTAACGGAATGACAGGAGATCATTTTTAAGAAATTACCTCACATTGAGTTCGCCTAAACTACATTTTAAATACAGGCAAAAAATTCTATCTTCAGCAAGTTCATTCATCCTAGTTAAAACACCTAACACATTCAACTTATTAAATTCTTTCAATTACAGCCAATAATAATTTACTTCATTGTGATTGAGGCACCTTTATTGACTTGCAAAAAGCTTGAGCCACGATAAATAATTCATAATTTTCCAAGCATAAAATGTTCTCTTTGAAAAGAAAGATGAGAGTGAAGGGACCAAAAGTGACCCAAGAAATAGTCCAAAGCTGCAGTCTCTTCTTCCCAAAAAATGCCAAAGTTTGACAAGATTCCCTCCAAATATAACAATAAAAAATATATATAAAATGAAAGCGAAATAGTGATTGCTTAGAACGACACACTGTGCATAGATCTCATTTTCAAACATTCAATTCAACAAATCAATATCAATCATGATTTACCTAGATTCTTGTACATCAATAAAAATACCATGTTACCTTTCTTCACCTAAAATTTCACTTGGATTTTTAATTAAATGGTAACTTGGCTTTAAGGACACGGAACCACTTAAAAGAAAAAGAATCGCCCTATGACTTACGCAGATTGTTACATTGTAAAATAATGTATAAGTAATCCGCCTAAAAACCCCCCGGGGGACGGGAAGAGAGAGCCGAATAGCCTCCACTTAACAAGGATTTATAAAAAGTAATTGTCATGCTAGTCTACTAGGGGCACAAGTAGATGGACCTTATTATTTCTTTGTCAAAAAAAAAAAATCTTTATAATTTCGTTTTACTTTTATTACTAACGAATGTCCAATTCCGGTTATTCGGCCCCACTTTCCTACAATAGTTGATAGTGATTTAATTTTTGTACTGATTAACTGAAAAGTTATGCATCAAATGCAATATGCTAACCAGACCCCCTCTCTTAAACACACTCACAAAGGGTATCTTGTAAGCGCTATAGTAATTGTATCTTTGTTTTCTCTTGTCTGTCCCTGGAGACAAGTCGACTCACAAGAAAAGAAAAAGTGAAGAATATCCAGATATTTAGTTATTCTATCGTCAGTCATGATCTCAAAGTATGTGACAATAAGCGACAGTAAAAGGCCATCTAAAAAATTAAAATAACGTAAATCTTTCATTGATAAAAAAGGAGAATTTAATATGCCAATGTTGAGAGATCCAAACAAGGATATATGTGTGAAGATAATATTCCACATGCACCTAACATTTTGTCACTCTCAGCATTTCAAAGTACAAAGATAAATTAGTCCCTGCCTCTCTCTCCCATATGACATATCAAATTGAAAATTGAAAATTTTCAAAGACTAACTGAATGGCACTTTACGGTGCTACTATTCAATAGCTTACATTTAGAATAACCAGTATTTGAGAGAGAGAAAGAGTAATTGACTTTCTTATGGTGGATGTTAATTATCGGGTCAGCAGAGCCGGCTTCTATATCAACAGATGGTGCCATAACGAGTCATTCAGATAATACCATAATTAGACACGATATAAAATATGCCATATACCGCTGTGTTATAATGATTTATTCTTATTTTTATATAGAGATATAAAAAATTTTCGGAAAGCATAGATGATTACGATTCTTTTATCATTAACCTAATGAATGTTTGAGACTATTTTTTCCAGCTATATGGAACCCTTTTTGTCATTTTCTATTTGTATACTAACACGTCCATAATTACTTTGAAAAGACCTTTGAGAGGACCTTTTTGCTTGGCAAATGGACCTCCGCTTTTCTACATTTTTAGAGCTTGTTTGAAGGCAGTCCGGCAGAAAGGGGGGTTACCCCCCCCCCCCAAAATTTTACTGTTAGAAATAGCAGCGAAATGGGGGGATTTGTCGGAAATGGCAGCCAAATAGCTATCATTTCCGGCAGAAATGTGGGGGATTCCCCCCCCATTTTGCAGCTATTTCTGGCAGCAAAATGCTGTCGGAAATAACAGCCAATGGCTACCAATTCCCACAGAAATGGGGGGTGAATCCCCCTTATTTTGCCGGGCTGCCATTTCGGTCAGAAATGGGGGAATTCACCCCCCTTTTTGGCCGCCAGAGCGGAATGGTTCATTTCGGCGGCCTACAATACTGCTGGCGGCAAGGGAGACGTGGGGTGGGGTGAGGTGGGTTTTTTTAATTTTTTATTATTTTTAAACATTTTTAAAAAGGATTTAAAATGTTTATAGGGGGTATAATCGGCTCTTCCGATCTAAAATTTGGCGGAATAGTGACAATAAGGACGATTTGTGTGCATTTTTAAAAGGTTGGTGGCTGTAGTGTGTCTTAAAAAGGTTAGGGACAAAACCGGTTTTTAACCTAAAGGTTGGAGACGATTTGCGAAATTAACCCTATTTTAAATGTAAAAATAGGTTTTACTCAAGTCCAGAACCCTATCTTTCCAGTATAGTTGATGCCAATCAATAAAACTCTTTGCTCATCAACAATAATGTAGTCATTAATGCAAGCAAGCAAATATTTTTACCACATACTCCGTAAATTCAAATATTCTTATCTAATAAAATATTTTGGAAAAAAAAAATTTCAAAGTAGTACTGCATATTTTCCCACCAGCTTGAAGACTTGAGTTGATCCTTGAATTCTTTAAACGTGAGACGCTTCATGTTCTCAAACGTGAATTGAATTTCTCGACTGACCCCTATATTGAATTAACACTATTTCGCTACGTTCTCAACATCTTTTCTTCATCTTGGATAAAGTAACCAATAAGTAACCTGGGATGGAGCCCATTAAGGACCAGTAAGACCACACTGAAGTCCAGAACCAAAAGCCCAAATATGGCCCAAAAATGCTTACCTCCATATATTTGAAAATTTTAAAATGGTGTTCTGCACCCAACAACCAATTGGGCCGCCCAAGATTTACTTAAGGCGTAGGTGAAGACTTCTGACATTGGCATCCAATCCTATTTTATAAAGCTAACCCACTGACTCCCCGTCTTTCATAAGCCGATGTGGGATTACCTCTTTAAAAATTCGAGTGTTGTGTCCTAGATTATACACTAGTGTGAGTAATGGAAAATGGAATCATAGATAAAAAGGAACCAGCTTTGCAAAATCACTTCTTCCTACTGATTCTTGAAGATTGGCAGCTAGAAATTTAGAATTTTCATAGAAATATTCAAGAAGCAGGAAGACCTAATTCCATGTTTTTTTACTTTTAGGGGAGAACTTTTCTAACTTCTAATTAACACCCATTCTGCAAGCTTTTTTTCTTGAAGGTTGGGCATTGGGCGAGTTTACTACAAAACGAGGAATCATAGGAGAGTTTGGTCGAGTTTTCCTCGAGAGATGCAACGCTAATCATCCACTAGCCGGGGGCGAGTTTTTCCTTAAAATTTTTGACCACACTGAACAAGTTTTCTGGCTCCACCCCTGAAAGTAACTGCATAGAAATTACGGTATAAAATCACTACAAAAAATCAAAAAGACAAAGAAGAAACATGAGTTGTGAATATGAATTCAACTATTTATGATTAAAGCAAATAAATGGTAATGAACACCATGAATTGCTCACCAAGTCATTAGCCAATATTTGAACCACATAAACAACCTGGCGTTATGCTGAAAGCACAAGTGATTTTAATTTTATAGTGCAAGAGTTCCGCCGATCCCCCAACAACACATTTAACTCGAAAGAATAAAATAACATTTGCATTCATGAAGCTATAAGCTTATAACCATAACAAAATCTATGAATATGTAAGATCTAATTCAGATCAAATTGCAGACAAAAGTACGGTGCAAACGGTATTATCACAAGGCTAAATTAAATTATTTCCTTATCTCAATGAAGCCCAACGCTTAGATTTGCAAACTTATTTCTTTTTTACACACGAATTCAGTTCTCCCTGACAAACAAAATCCTAGATAACCACCTATGCAGACCAATTACCACAGGGTATAAACCTAAAGAGAAAAGCTGAGCCTAAATATAGAAACAATTTGAAGACACGATATACAATATTTACATCTGAAAATAAAGAGAAAATTCACAAGCAAATAATCCAAATAAAACCAGAAATTAAGCAGCTTTCGCAATAAAATCAACAAAACCCAATTTACTCATACCTGATTAAATAATCTGTAGAAATTAGGGAACCTCGTTCCATTGAGAAGAACGGAAAACTGCTTACAAAAACAACACAAATGATCGAAGAAGAGATAGAGATCAGAAGAAAAGATAAGTCAATAAATTTCGAATGGAAAGTAGTCACAAACAGAATATCCGTTCAAAGATAGATATACAGTCTGAATAACACGTCGCTAAGAGATAATAACCGAACAAAAAAATAAAAACGAGAAGGCTGGAAAAATGGATGCTATCATACCATGTACAACAATAAACCTAAAATAACCAGTATGTCCCCACTTAAAGCAATTTGGACAGAGAAACGCGGTTAGATTTTACTACAGCACCTCATATTTAATATATATATATATACACCCACATATAGATATTTCTCTTTCTTTATCTATAGTTTTCTTCTTTCCTTTAATAGAAATCATTTTATCTAAGAATTTTATTAAATCTCACTCACTCTATATTTAAAATTTTTCACTCCTTATTTTGAGCCATTTTATTTTTTTATCTATTTTCTTAATTTTTTTGTTTTGATTTATTTCGCACAGTCAGATAACTTCTGGATTGGTTTCCATATTTGTCAATATTTAAAAAATCGGGCCTCTCATTGAATCGAAAAAGTTAACAATTCAAGGTTATCCAACCTATTTTAGTTAAATAATTAAAAATAAATTTAATTTTTGCCTAAAATAATGTTAAAATTTTATTATTTTTTAAGATCTATTGAAAATATGACTTTGCACATAGAAAGAGAATCTCATATTGATTATTTAATGAAAAGAATTGATGATCTACACCTATATCAAGCTAATTAGAGAAATGTTCATAATAGGGTCTTAGCTTATGGGGTATTGAGTTTCCAAAAAATTCAAAATTTTAATAAATTATTATTACAAAAAGTTTATTGTGAATCAATGAACAATATTCGTCATTATCTCATACCGCCGGATTGATTCCAGTATTCGTAAATGTTCATAAGATCGGACCAGTCATTAAACTGAAACAGCTAATAGTTTAAAGTCAACGGACCGATTTTGATTAAATAATTGAAATAAATTAATTTTTACTTAAAATAATGTGAAAAAAGAATATTCGATTTTATAATTTTTTAATATTTACCTTTTAAAAAAATATTTATATTTTATCATTTTTAAGAGCAATTGAAAATATAACTTTACGCATAGAAAAAAATCTCACATTAGTTTTTTAGTAAAAAGAATGTATTCTTATATTAATCTACTTAGAAAAGAGTTACACATAATAGGGACTCAACTTATGGGCTTTAAGCTTCCAAAAAATTTAAAATTTAATAAATTATTATTGAGAAAAAGTTTATTGTAAAATCTATGCATCTTTATCTCACACCGTCAGATTATTTTTCAGGTTGATTTCAGTGTTCATAAATATTCAGAAAATCAGACCAATTATGGAATTGGAAAAACTTGTGATTCAAGATTATCGGACTTATTTTAACTAAAAAATTAAAATAAATTAACTTTTATCTAAAATAATGTGGAAAAAGAACACTCGATTTTATAATTTTTTTATCTTTACCGTTTAAAAAAATAAAATTTTATTTCCTTTTTAAGAACTATTGAAAATGTGACTTTGAGAACATAAATGGAATCGCACAATAGTTATTTGGTAAAAAAAATTGGATGTATACCTATATTAAACTATTTGGAGAAGAGTTATGCGCAATAGGACTTGAGTTTCTAAAAAGTTTAAAATTTTAAATAGATCATTATTGAAAAATAGTTTATTGTGAACCGATGAACCGTATCTATCTTTATCTCATACCTTTAGATTATTTTCCGTATTCATTTCAGTATTTAAAAATTTTCTTCAAATGTTTTCTTTAGTTTTTTTAGACCATTTTTTATCTTCATGAATGAAAAATATTATATTATGGGTAGCATTTATATTTTTTACACACACGTAAATGATCAGATGTTATAGTTTAAGGGCTGTTAGAAATGTAACTTTGGGTATAGAAAGTGAAGCCCACATTGGTTATTTAGCGAACAGAATTGAGAATGTATGTTTATATTAAACTACTTAATGAAGGGTTATGCATAACAGAGTCTTAGCTTATGGGCTTTTGAACTTCCTAAAAGTTTAAAATTTTAATAAATTATTATTGAAAAAAGTTTATTCTGAACTAATGAACTGTATCCGTCTTTATCTCACATAATCGGATTGTTTTTCGAATTGGTTATAGTATTTACAAATTTTCTTCAATGTTTTCCTTAGACTTTTTTATAGACTATTTTTTTATCTTCATTAATAAAAGATATTGTATTACTGGTAGCACTTATATATTTTTTTTACATATACGTAAACGATTAAATATTATAGTTTAAGGGTCATTGGATATGTGACTTTGAAAATAGAAAGGGAATCTCACAGTGGTTATTTAGTGAAAAAAGTAAGGATGCATATGTATATTAAGATAAATGGAGAATGGTTATGCATATTAAGACATTGGCTTATGAGCCTTAATTTTCTAAAAAATTTAAAATTTTAATGGACCATTATTGTAAAAAATTTTATTATGAACTAGTGACCTGTATCCGTCTTTATCTCATATTCAGTAGTAGCCAATTCCTGATTTTTCCAATTGTCTTAGTCATAACAGTTCTGTTTTTTAAACATTGATTAAATTATGTTAACATATTAAAATATTTAATATGTAGAAGATGTACGTTATAAAAAATTAGATACTATTAATACATATTACAAAAGTTTTTTTAAAAAAAAAATCAAATAGGGTAATAAATAACTTGTGTATTTTGTAGAAAATTTTATCGTTCACTCATAGATATTCCGATCTTAGATATTTTGAGGGTTATAAATTGAAAATGTCTAAAAACTTTAATATGTGTTAAAGACTGTCAAACAACAAATTATACTATAAATGATGTAAAATATGCATTATGGTTCATCATTTATTCTAACTATGTATATTAGATGTAACATATTTTCATGTGTGTTATATACTGGCTGCCTAATATAAACTTTAAAAATTTGCTTCAATATTTTTTTTAGTTTTTTTGTGTAGGCCATTTTTAGCTTTATTAATGAAAGATATCTTATTACGAGTAGCACATATATTATTTTTCTTTACACACGCATTAAACGATCAAATATTATAGCTTAAATCTTTTTTATACAATTATTTTTAATCATTTTAAATTGCTTATATTATCTGATATTATCATCCCGTATAATAAACAGGTGAAATAACTAGTTATAATTAAAATGCCAAATGTAACTCCAAAAAAGTGGGGGAAATGCACGTAATTTTTATGCAAATGTTTGACTTATTTTCTCTATTTTCAGTATTTGGATAAATTGAAATAAATTTTATTTTTAGTTACTAGAAGAAAAAATCTTGTCCTCACCTCCTGTTGGAGATTTGTTTGTTCAATATATTGGTTTTAGCATTCTTTGTAAAAGTATTATATAGTATCACATAATTTATTTTATAATAAAAAGAAAAAAGTTTAGGATACGATATAATAATAAATAAAATATTTTAAAATTAATGTATTTTTTTAGTAATTATGAACTTGAACGGACATATACATATATATATATAAGTGCTTAAGTTGCCTTCTTATTTTACTGTAAACGTGTGATCAGCCTTTTGCAGTACCTGTTGTGATGTAACCGCACTACCTCTTGTCACATCCCATTTGATTTTTGGGCTTAATGCACTATTTTCCCAACCCAAAATCAACTATCTTATATAGATGGGCTTAGTGCATTGTTTTCCCAATCTCAAAATCAATTATCTTATATAGAAAAAAGCTTTTAATCGGAAGAGCGACTGAAAATCAATAGTTAGGCCAATAAAAATTATGTTAAATACATTATAACTTCTACTTTTATATAGACTCAGCCAAATAATATTATATTTTTAATTCGATGTGAGATTTCATCCGCCTTAAATCATATATCTTCCATTTTAATTTTATAAAGTACACCCTCAACCACTGTTTGCTATTAACTCGATGTGAGACACAATTCAATTTTCTTTAGAAATTGCATTTCTAACATTCACTTTTATGACGCTCAACTTTTTTCTATTTTATTATGTAATTTGATGTGGAAATCTATACATCTTAATATGCACATATTATATTATTATATATATTTGTTTTAAAAGGCACTCATATTAGATTTGTATTTATCAATTATTGCATGGATATCTCATCATTAGAAAATATTATATTCTTAATCCGATGTGGGATTTCATCCGCTTTAAATCACATATCTTTTGTTTCAATTTTATAAAGTACCCCTCAGCTATTGTTTGCTATCAACCCAATGTGAGACACAATTCAATTCTCTTTGAAAATTATATTTCTAATATTCACTTTTATAATACTCAACTTTTTTCTATTTTGTTATGTAATCTAATATGAGAATCTGTACATCCTAATATGCACATATTATTTTATATATTTTTTTTAAAAGGAGACACATATTAAATTTGTGTTTATTAGTTATTACATAAACATCTCTTCATTAGACAATTTGTAAAATTTCCAATTACACCTCTAAAAAAATTAAAGAAATCCGACCGCCCTGAGAAAAATTCTTGGCTTCTCCTCTGCTTTCTCCCCCAATTGTCGCTTTAAATTCCCTTCTTTTTATTCTCATCTTTCCCTTTTGAGTACCTGAGGATTCTTATTTCATAATCCATTGTTCTAATTATTAATTCTCTACGTGCTTTTAATTATTTCGTAATCTACTGTTCTAAATTCTCTACCATACGCATTTTAATTTCCTGAATCAACGCTAAAATCTCTGTGATAATGCATCTTAATTTCCTAAACTAATGCTAAAATCTAGGCGATTTATTTTCTTTGACAAAGGGGAATTTAAATGAACTTAGGCTATTGATTTCAGAGTTCGATTGGTTGAGAATTTGGTCTAAAGGCTGCGGTAAATTTAAAAATTTGGTTTAAATACTTAAAATGAATTCAATAAGATATTAGACGAGTAAAAAAATGCTGAAATGGTAAAAAAATTAGTTGGATTATCCATTTTTAAAAAATTCGGTCGTTTGGATTAAATTTTTCAATAAATCTCTCAACTATTTATTTTTCTGAATTATCTTTACGATATCAATTCAATATATAACACAATCTCTTTTATTTATAGCATAGATCTATTAGTTTATAAGAAATTTCATATCTTATTCTGTATGGATATTATATTGTTATCGCTTTAGTTGACTAATACGAACTAAGGTATGTTATTTTTATTTATCTCTAATTAGAGTCATACTTTTTACTTCAAATATTTTTCCTAGGCACATGCATTCTTTATTTGTAGATTCTTTATATGGGTTTGGCACGTTTATTTTAACAAAAGACATGAATATGCTTACTCCAATTTCTGTTATATAAATCTAATCTAATATTGTTGTTGTTTTAACTTTCCATGGATATAGCCGTTCTTTGTTAGGGGAAGTTTTCGTGTTTGACTCTTATAGTGGCAGTATGATGCACAGATGAGGATTGAAGTCCTGTCTTTTTTGTTCTTAAATTATATAGAAAATTTTTAATGTAATATCTGGTATCCATATTTTATGCTGCTTTGAAAGTATATGTTTGAAAGTTTCAAAATTTTCTTCATTTCTCCTTTGGAATTTAATGTTATTGAATGATGATCAAGTGTTGATGGCTAATTTTTATGTTTTATGCAGTTATGGCATGGTAGAATATGAAATAAAAAAGTCATAAGGAAACACTAGAGGTTTTTAAGTATGATTGGTGGTGTTTCGCAATCAAAGCTGTAATCTTTTGAAAGCTAAATCACTCATTTATCATCATCATCATCATCATCATCACTATCATCACTGCTTCCTTATCTTTCATAGGGATATATGAACAGTGAATTCATTTAAGTTTTCAAAAAGTTAGAGAATATAGGATTTGGTTACAATTGGCTTGAGGGCCACGTATTAGACTAAATTTCTTACCATTGGAGTATAATATTTAAGCTTTGACACTTATTTTTTAATGATATGGCCTTCAACGCAGAGCAACAATGAGAATACCCAAAATCTAGAGCGTTAATTTAGTTTGAGGGATCAAGAAAAGACTCACTTTTAAATTGGGTTCTTATTGAAATTTAGATCCAACTAATGTATAGGTAACTTTTCAAAATATCCATTGAAATCTTTGTTATTTTTGAATAAGTTTCTTATTTCTTTCTTTATTACCTCTTTTTTGGTAATTATATAATATACAGAATCAGTTTTGCCAGCTATATGTATTTTGAGTTTTTTTAACGAGCTGTATGAAAATATTTTATAAACATTGTAAATATTATTTGTATATAAGTTTTTGGGCATTATTATATGCTTAATTAGAACAAGTTCGTTAGGTTCACATATATGATAAAAGCTATATTAATAAAATGGCTCAGATTATTATATTACCATGTTAAAAAGAAAAATGAAAGATAAAATGTCTTGGTGTTAAATGTTTTAGTTTAATCCCTCGAGAAAAATTGAACAATTACAAATGGATCCTAACAATATTAGCTTTTGTTAATTTCCTCTCGTATTTAGCAAGCAATTAACCCACTTAATAATTAAATAAACAGTGTCATAGCCAATGAATTTTAAGATTCCACAATATATCGAAATAAGAGGGAAAAACTTTATCAAGATACTATATGGTCAAGTCATACTATATGGTGTTAGATCGAGACTAATTATTTGACACAAACCTATATCATCAAGTTGATCAATATATTAGAGATTATTCATTTTAAAAGTACAGTGAAATATATATTAGATTCTTTTTCATTTTTAAATATTCGTTACTTGACGGTCTATTTCATTTTTACTTATCCCTTTTAGAATATCTTTCCCTGCAATGTATGAGTGCAGTACTAATAACAATAGAATACTTAAATTTACCGAGCACTTAAAAACTACTGTAGACTAGTATAAAATTTTGCCAAACACTAATTAATTCTTTTCACAATTGATTTCTTGCTCGGTAAAGTAAAAAATGATTATTTGAAAAGTCACAGTAAATAAGAAACTAAAGTCTAATTGAAGTAGATTTTACATGTGGTGAACTTTTTTGTTCCGTAGAATTGATATATTAAATAAGAACAATTCTAGGTGGCATGAAAATGAAACATTAATATTTGATATTTTCATGTGACACATTAATATACGACATTCTCATGTGGCACATATTTATTGGGTGATAATTACATGATTACTTTTTCATTATCTAATATAAATGTACCACATATACAATATTACTTATTCATATCCCATTTTCATGTCCCCATAATTTTTGATTAAATAATTGGGCATTATTATTATAGGATTATTATGTTTTCCAAGATAACATTATTTAATTAACTAAAAAATATAAAATTAACGGATTTCATTCAGTAATTTTGTCCACCCGTTCACTGTGGGCGAGGTTACACCGCTCATTTCTGATATGACGGTGACATAGTTAGACGTGACACACACATAACCGCCATGTGTGTTGGCTATATGTGTGGCACGTCAAAAGTGAGCGGTGTAACCCCGTCTAGAGTGGGTGGGTTAACATTACTTTTTCATTCAGTGTTATTATTAGAATCTATTACATTAATGATTAATTTTGAAATCTTATTTAATATATATATATATATATATATAGAGGTCAAGTGGTGTAAGTTTCCCAACTTTTTACGGGTCATTTTGTAACCAATTATAAGTAATTTGTATTACAATTTACAACTAAAAGAAGTGAACGGTAATATTCGAGTACTTTTTGGAAGTGCTGTTACAACACCTCTTACCCTATGTAGCCTGCATTAATACACGTCACGTAAATTTGAAATAAACGTAGTGTATATCAATGCATGTCACTTCTCGAAAAGTGCTTGAAGATTTTCAAAGAAGTGAAATTGTGGATGTCTCATCTACTCTCATGTATATCCTTCATAAAATCAACGGACATATTAGTTACCAAACAGATCCTATGTCACACATTCTTTGGACCTCTAGCCAGTGGACTCTGCTGTTTTTGGCCCATTTAAAATTCGCTAACCGACCCGACCACATTACAAAAAGAAATTTCACAGTGTCCCTAACCTTTGCATTTTGTAACAAATTTGTCCATAACATTTTGTTTTCAACTTCCACAGCCCCTAACATTTCGTAAATTAACATGTATCATCCTTTTAAAGGTTTCCAACCAATTTTGCCATTACATTGCACGGAAGTGACCTTTTTACCCTCATATATTTCAATAAAGAGAAAACAAATACAAAAAGAGCTTTTAAAAAATTAAAAAAAATTTATTCCTTAATTTGCCCATCTTATGTTTTTGCTTCATCAACAAAGATTTGAGTCTTCTAATTTTATTGCTGGAATTTGTCAAAAAAGAGGGGGGAACGATGATTTTTGCTGTGATTTTTTAAGAGATTGGGCTGTAGTAGGGACTATGAATCAGATAATGTGGACATGTTTGAGGAGAAATGTATTTTCTTTTATCTTTTTAAAAGATTTTTTAATTTACTTTTTCTTATTACAACATGAGGGTAAAATATCATTTTTTTTACGGTATAACAGTAAAATTAGATGGAAACCGTCTGAAGGGACGATGCATATGAATTTAGACTCATAAAAAATGTACTAAAAGAGTTACTCAAAAAAAATATACTAAAAGAGTTATTTGCCTGTCCTCATAACTTCTTCTTCCTTATCCTCTTCTTCCATTACAATATCCCCTTCTCCTCTTCCATTATTCCAATTTTACAATGTAATCATTGCATAGTGGTATGCTAGTAAAAAAAAAAGTTAGGGACAAATTTGTTACAAAGTGCAAAAGTTAGGAATGATTTGTGAAATATACCGTCACAAAAACCTCCGCCTCTCTTTTCTGTAGAAACCCTAGAAAATAGAATCGTCTCAGCCGAGAATCATATCTCGCTCGCGAACATGCACACTATCTCACTGAACAGCGGAACTGGCTCTCTGGCATAAACGCAAATATACATACACTGATAGATACAAGCATACGCATAAAAACACAGTTCTATTAATTAGTCATGGCGGAAGTTGTATCAATGGATGAATTACACGCCATCGCCGCCCGTCTCAACGTTGATCTCTCCTCCATAGATCTCGATTCTACCCGTCTTCCCCCGGGCGATGACTTTGGCGTCATAAGGTAAGGTTTTGGGTTAAAATCTCCGTTGGGCTGTATTTCGATGGTGTTGCGGTGATGAATAATTTTTGGTGGCATGGTTGCTGTAGTGATGATGAAGATTTGAAGGAGCAGGACCCATTGGAGTTTGAGCAGGGATTCGGAAACATAATTGTTGTGGATAATTTGCCTGTTGTGGCCAAGGACAAGTTCGAGAAATTGGAAGGTGTAATTCGTAAAATCTACAGTCAAATCGGGGTCATTAAGGAGGGTGGCCTCTGGATGCCAGTAGATCCTGAGACTCAGAAAACTTATGGATACTGCTTCATCGAGTATAGCACTCCTCAAGTACGTGTTTCTTTCCTTTTTAGTTAATTGCGTATTCTTATTTATTTTAATTTGTGTTTATTTCAACTGAAGCTTTATTTTTGTGGAGGTTCTATGCGTGTTTTTTATTTTTAGCTAATCATTTCTGCTGTTAAAAAGGAAAAAATTTTATTTAGGGCTTTGTGGTCTGCGGTAGGATGTTTGTTTCTATAGAAACATGGATTTAAGTTGCCCGGTGTTATCAATAATTAATTAATTGGGCTTGCCTCCAAAGAGGTAATTTCATATCTGTCATCTTGCGCTGTAATTTTTATAGATAAGGTGACTTGTGCTTTATTGGATGTCATTTGATAATCAGAGTCCTGTTAAATCAAGTAGTGTAATGTTCTTTATCACTTGGGCCTTTGGGGTTAATAGAGTCTGCCTTTTGCATTTACTTTGTTTTTAATTGTAGAAAATACATAGAAATGACGTTTTTAGCATTTAGTAATAGTGGGTAATGCTATGAATAGTTGCCAACTGTGTTATTTATGTATGGAGCAATCAAGAAGGTTAAATACGTTTTCTTGTCATGGTTGGAATGCTAGAAGGTGTCTTTCGCCATATCATCTGTATTACCTAGTATGCTAGTCTTCGTTCAGGAGCTGGTGAGATGCCAAAAGAGTGTTTTAGGTGTCTATTCCTAATTTTATGTATGGTAATATTTTATCTGGGTCTATGTGTTGTGATATATAATTGAAATTAGGATCCCCCCCTGTAATTGTGGATATTGCATATTTCCTTTCTGGCATGGGAATGTTGGAGTTACCTTTCACTGCAGTATTAACATTTAAACACATCATGGGTGGCTGTTTTAGGAAGCAGAACTAGCGAAGGAGAAGACAAATGGATACAAGTTAGACAGATCACATGTTTTCGCCGTCAACATGTTTGATGATATTGATAAGCTCATGAAAATTCCGGATACGTGGGCACCTCCAGAAACCACGCCTTATACTCCGGGGGTTTGCCTCTAATCTTATATATCTATTCTCCAGTTTCCTTAATCAATGGGGAAAAAACCCAGATAAAAGAATAAACTCATACAGAAAGTGAGAGATGAGAGGCTCCATTGTTTTATCCTTTATCATTTTTTGCTTATTGTTTTCATCTGTCTCTTGTAGGAGAATCTGCAAAAATGGCTTACTGATGAAAAAGCTAGAGATCAGTTTGTGATTCGTGCAGGCTCAGATACGGAGGTCTTGTGGAATGATGCAAGGCAGGCGAAGCCCGAGCTTGTTTACAAACGTTCTGTAAGTAAATTCTGATTCTACACATCAATACTTGGAGGTTAAATTGAAAGATCTTATAGTATCTATAAGCATTGGTTTCCTGGAACAAGTTGTGAACTTATTTATGCTTGGGATGATTTAGTTTCTCACCTTTTTCTTTTTGGGTGCAGTTCTGGACTGAAAGTTTTGTACAGTGGTCACCCCTAGGGACTTATTTGGCCACTGTGCACCGTCAGGGTGCTGTTGTTTGGGGTGGCGCTACTACTTTTAACCGTCTGATGCGTTATGCTCATCAGCAGGTTCTTGTTTTTTGAGTTGACTTCTAAGTTCTAACAAGATTGTTATGGCGAGTTTTTAAATCTTTTTTTGTTGTAGGTGAAATTGATTGATTTTTCTCCCGGAGAGAAATTTTTGGTGACTTACAGCAGCCATGAACCAAACAATCCCCGCGATACTCATGTAGGGTTTTGTTCCCTATTTCCAGTACTTCACGTATTTACTGCATGAATAGTGTCACTAACGTGGATTTGCTTTCCAGAGGGTCGTGATAAACATTTTTGATGTGAGAACTGGAAAAGTCATGAGAGATTTTAAAGGAAGTCCGGATGAGTTTGCAATTGGAGGAACCGGAGGTGTTGGTGGTGTATCTTGGCCTGTGTTCAGGTGGTTGTTTAAACATTTTGTTCCGATCTGTTTTTTGATCACTTTGATATATGCGATTAAGAGGATTTAAAAATGGTACGCTGTATTCTTCATTGACATATTTGCGTCTTTTAGATGGAGTGGTGGAAGAGAGGACAAGTACTTTGCCAGAATAGGAAAGAATGTCATCTCCGTTTATGAAACCGAGACTTTTACGCTCATTGATAAGAAGTCTATTAAGGTTGAGAATGTTATGGACTTTTGCTGGTCACCGACCGATCCAATTCTTGCACTCTTTGCTCCAGAACTTGGTGGTGGCAATCAACCTGCTCGGGTGAGGCACAATCTTCCATATATAAAAAATGTGATGAAGTCAACTTTCTAACGTATCTTTTACACTAATGTCCTTGATCTATTGGATCCAAATCACAGGTGAGTCTTGTGCAAATCCCAAGCAAAGAAGAGTTGAGGCAGAAGAATCTTTTCCGTGTCAGTGATTGTAAAATGTACTGGCAAAGCAATGGTGATTACCTTGCGGTTAAAGTAGATCGGTACATAAAAATCAGGAAAAGCACATATACCAGCTTTGAGCTTTTCAGAATCAAAGAACGAGATATTCCTATTGAGGTTTTGGAGCTTGAAAATAAGAATGATAAGATCATATCATTTGCTTGGGAGCCAAAGGGCCACAGGTTTGCGGTTATTCATGGGGATAGCCCAAGGCCTGATGTGAGTTTCTACTCGATGCGAAGTGGTACACATACTGGCAGGGTCTCAAAGGTCACCACTCTCAAGGGCAAGCAGGCCAATGCACTTTACTGGTCACCAGCTGGTAGATTTATTTTACTTGCTGGTTTGAAAGGTTTCAATGGACAACTGGAATTTTACAATGTTGACGATCTTGAAACCATGGCAACTGCTGAGCATTTCATGGCAACTGATGTTGAATGGGATCCCACGGGAAGGTAAACGGCTTTTGACACAGCAAGAAAATGAATTTGTTCACGGTATTGCAGATTGAATTTACCATCTTCCACATCTTAAGTTGATCAGTGATTATCTTGCATGGTCATATGGTATTGAATTTTTATTTATTTATTCGAGAATTGATATTGTAAAAAGTGTGGTTGAGAATGATGGAGCAAAGTGAATTTTGTAGAATCATTTCCATACACAACCTAAATCTTCTGTTGGTAACTTAATATTTCTTCTTTTTACAGGTATGTTGTCACATCAGTTACCTCTGTTCATGAGATGGAGAATGGGTTCAATGTTTGGTCTTTCAATGGCATGCTCCTATACAGAATACTGAAGGATCATTTCTTCCAAGTAAGGTCTTTTCTTATACTTGTTGAAAGAAGACAGTGATTTGGTCTGTGAATTTCTTCCTGTTTATCAGAGAACTAGTTTATTCTTTCTATACTCAATTTTCCCTTGAATAATTTGTTCCTTTAATTATTTCAGTTTTTGTGGCGCCCAAGACCCCCATCCCCCTTGAGCCCTGAGAAAGAAGAAGAGATTGCTAAAAACTTGAAGAAATATAGCAAGAAGTATGAAGCCGAGGATCAAGATGTTTCGTTACTATTGAGTGAGCAGGATAGGGAGAAGAGGAAGATGGTGAAAGAAGAATGGGTTAGGTGGGTCAGTGAATGGAAGCGCTTGCACGAAGAAGAGAAAATGGAGAGGCAAATGCTGCGTGATGGTGAGGCTAGTGACGAGGAAGAAGAATACGAGGCCAAAGAGGTTGAGGTTGAGGAGTTATTGGAGGTTTCTGAAGAGGTTATTTCCTTCGATTAAGGTGAAAGGGTGTTAAATCGAAGGTCGGTAACTGCAGAATTCCCATTTCTGTTGGAAGGTTGGGATAACAGGTGCGAAGCCCAGCTCGCGAGGTCATCTTGGAAGTCATGGGCACATCATTTTCATCTCGTGACAATCCATCATTTAATGGTTTCACTGTGTTACGGCAGAAGGAATTTTGTTATTAACAGCAACTCCAGGATAAAGTATGAATTTGATTGGTTTTTAATTTTGACTAACTGGATATCAACGAAGGTAGTAGTTATTTTCGGTTGAAATTATTGGTTTTTGGTCAATTCCCTTATGTTGTTGCTTCAAGCTCATAATAATAATAGTCTCTTATCTGCCGTCGCCTTGTGTCTCATGTGAGTAGAATTAAGACTTCACTAACTTAGACGTTCGTGGAATTTGATGTGTGGCATGGTTACCTTAACATATGTGTAGCTTTTTTTCCCTCCCATCCCAGTGATTTTCTCTAAAAACCTCACTTCTCTCCTTACGGAGCACAAACTGCCCCGTAAGGCGGGAGGTGAGGTTTCCATAGCAGGACCCTCCTCGTTAGTGTTGTGCAGTCAAGTGGCAATTTAAGCTTTGTAAAAGGAGAGGTGAGGTTTTTATAGTCGGACCCTCCTTGTACTTTGTCATTGGCGCGTGCATCTTAAGTAGTTTTGCATGTATTTTCATCTGTAACATCATATGATGAACTTGAGTTGGTTGTATCTTCTTTGATATTTGTCTCGTACTGTTTTAATTTTGCAAGAAAAGTTTGATTATTTATTATTAGCTCTTCCGATCTTATTGAATATATATTGTGGAGCTTAATTTTGTAACAAAATTTCTCCCCACTCTACATGAAACCACGGGTGGCTTCAGATGTGGTGCCTTGCCTCATGTAAGCGAAGGTTATGAAGACTATTAGACTCCTGAAAATTGCCCTCCATAAAGATCGGAAGAGCATGTTGAGTCCCATTAAATTAAATAGGTAAATGCAATTGTCTTGACGACTTACAATCGACCAAGCTTGCACGGGATTTTGCTCTTCACAGCCAACAAATTGTTGTCTCCCTCCCACGCTAGTTCAAAATTTGCCATGATCCTATTTCTCAAAAAAAGGAAAAAGGCCACTATCTTGTATGTCCATCGTCGAGAAGTAATAGCAACGGTACCATTCAAGGTTACCAAATGAGGGCACACGTGCACGTGGGGGTGGAACTAGAAATTTTCAAATTATTAGGCTAATATTTTTTTTCTAATCTCGACAATTTCAACGAAACAAGAAACAACCGTGAGATGCAAGAGAGAATATAATCTCAGGGGGGATGGCATTTTTTTTAAGTTGTAATTTTAGTTGATTTGTGTTTCTATTTATTTGGAGTTATTTAGTATTGAGTATTGTGTGTTATGGGCTAAGAAATTAGTGAGCTTAAGATAGAATATTAGATATTGGAGATCTTTACATAAAAACTACTCTTTCTAATAATATTTTCAAAAATACTCCCAAATTGAAAGTAGTTGCAGAAATACCATTTTTTATTTCAAAACTACCCCAACTCAATTTTAATTAGAATTCAATTTTTTATTAATTTTATCTTTATGAATAATAATAATTATTATGAATAATAATTATTATTATAATTTGTCATCACCCTTCTCACAATTACCGCCACGACTTTCAACCACTTCCGGCAACCTTCGCGGTGGAGGCTGACGCCACTATAGAGTGGAAAAATAATATTTAAAAAATAATATTACCAAAAACCAAGGGAAAGTTTAATTTTAACAATTCAATCATGCTAACTATTAGGGTGCAATGTTACCCCCGTTTTCAAAAAATTCATACCCACAACATGGTAACAAACCCCGAAAAATCGTAAAAAAATGATAAAACAGAGGAAAATAACAACATGAAAGTGGTAATATAAGAAAATAAACCATAAAAAAAATCAACTGAAAGACGGTAACAACTCTGATAAATAGTAATATATGGAAAAAGCATAGTAACAATCATTGTAAAAACATTATTACCACAAAAAAATGCACAATAACAATATATAATACATAGTAACAACCATTAGAAAAAAGAAATGAAAAAAAAAAAAAAGTCGAACGGAAGGTTTCTACTGAGAAGGGGATTTGTTGAAGGGCAATTGTGAACAAAATGAACTGCGAAGTTTCCGTCCAAAAAGCACCACTATAATATGCTAAAAATAACAAAAAGGATTTCAATCAAACAACTAACTAGACATCCTAATAGATAAAGGGGTCATAGATGCAAAACAAAGTGGGAAAAATACAAAGCAGAGCACTCTCCCAATTTGGTAACAGAAATACAAAGCGGCAGAGTATTGCCTTCCGGTTTCTAAAACAAAGTAGACGACTGTACCTGGGAAAAATGAATGGATTGTCCATTCCCTCCCAAAAAAAGGGGAAAAAAAATATTTTTAGAAGAAGAAGAAGAAAAGGCGAAAAAAAAAGCACTGCAGCCAACAGTCGCGGCTATACTTCGGTAGTGGTGGGGTGGGCACACGCTCGTTATTTTTCCATAAATGAATCAGTTATTTCTTTGTAGGATGGCGGAAGCTCTTGTCATTTCAAAATAGTTAAAGTGATAACAAAAGACGTGACATGTCGATCTCAATAAGTTTATAATATTTTCATAAGTCTCATTGAGATACTTCTTTTAATTTCCCATTCTTTTCCCAGAGTTATATTAAAAGAAGTTTATTAAATTCTTTTGTATTTGTGAAACTTACTTAGGTTAATTTGGCTATATAAGTCATAAATGTTTTTAAGTTAAATACCAAAGCAAGTATACACGATCAACTATGTAAAACTATTTTATTACTTAACTTAACCGAACAAATGATTGAGAAGCCTCTATATGGAAAATAAGGCTCCTAATTTTAAACAAAAGTTTTTCTTACATCATTATATTCTATGCCATGTTTTCTCCTTATATATATATATACACACACACACACACACACACACACATACTTGTTTTACCATCTTGCGCTTTTTGACTAGGCTATTGCATTAGGTAACGAACAAGGGTCTGTCTTTTCAAACTTTATCATAGTAGAGGAGTGTGTGGGTGTATGCACAAAAGACACTAAATTCATATGATGTCCCCAAGTATACAAGGAATATCGGTGCATCATCGTAATAAGCCCATATATCGGTTTCTATTATATGCATGATCTCACTTGCATCATGAGAAAGTCTCTACTCTTCGGCTTGCTTTTCATGGATCTTTCGATTTATCATCTATAAAAAAATAATTAAACACTAAGTTAGTACAAAATACTCCGTGAGTAATACAATATTTAGGTTGCCACAAAATTATAAAATCATTTCATTTCACAAGTTCAAGAGACACAAATATAAATAAGTCTTTTTGAATGCATTATAGGGCTCAAACACTAGAATTACCTACAAAGGCTTGACCTCATTGTCAAGAACTCAATGGTTCTTATTTTGTGTATATTACATGATTTTTTTTCCTTAAATTAATCTTCATGTGAAGCTTTTTTTTTTTTTAAAATTTAAATTTCATGTCCAGAAGGTGAGGAAAGGAGTAGTCGTCTATCAAAATGTTCATTCATAGCTTAATTATACGAAACTACACCCTTATTGACATAAAATTTTAACATTTTTACAGGAAAATTAAAATTTAACTTGAATGATAATATGTTAGCGCCAAGACTCAAGTGATTTAATGACATTCAACTGAGTTTTCAATACTTAGGTTTATGGTTCAATTCCCCTTGTAATATTTAAAAAAAAAAAGAAGAAGAAAAAGAAGAAGAAAAGAAAACAATACATCGTGCAAAAAGGATGCCCAAAAAAAAAAATCATGCAAAAAGACTGACGGGAGACTTACGATTAATCTCAAAAACAAATATTTCCCATTATTTTATTTATTTTAATGGGAAAATAATTTAAAAATATATACTAAAAAATATATACTACAAAATAATTAATTAATCTAACGAGTGTAAATCCCGAAAATATCAATAATTAACCCATACAGTTTTTTTGGAGTAATGAAAAGAAAATTAAAAAAAAAATTCTCAAAAGAAGGATTAATAAATCAAACAGTCTTGTCTCTCCCCCTTGTGCAAGTTTAGTTGTCTTATCTTAATATATGGCAAGTCTTGAGTGTCTCAATTCCTTGCTTCACTAAGCCTTTGACCTTGGAGCTTGTACTCAATTAGATCTTGCTGCTACCTTCTCATAAGTATCTTAAAGGATCAAGAAATTTTTTTAACATGGGCTATAATGCAAAAAAAAAAAAAAAAGTGAATTCAGCTTAAGGTGTTTATATATAAATATTTTTTAAAAAATTTTCACGCCATGGCAAATGTCAATTCTTTTTCTCTCTATTATGGAGAGCTTTGAGATTTCCCTCCTTGCTTAGAAGGCGGTTAGTGTTTCGTTTCATTCCAGTGGCAGATTTAATTTTCTTCTCGTTTTTGTTCTGTGTTCCGAAGTTTTACTATGGATTCTCAATTTGCTAGATTGGCCCTTTCGATGGAAGAGGATGAGGAGATGGCGCTTGAAGAGAGAGGATCAGAAAAAGGAGAACAAAGAGTTGATCTGTGTTTGTTGGGGAGGTTTTTGACTGACTGTGCTATCAATTTTAGTGCCATGAGGCACCGGTTGGCTAGCGAGTGGCATCCGGGTAAGGGACTGAGTGTTAAAGATATTAACAATCAATTATATTTGTTCCAATTCTGTCATGAGGTGGATCTCAAGAGGGTTATGGAAGGTGGACCGTGGTCCTTTGACAACCACTTGTTCATTCTTCATCATCTCAAGACTGGGGAGATTTTGAGACACACCCCGCTGAACCAAGTTAATTTCTGGGTTCAAATTTATGATCTACCAGTCGGCTACACGTCGGAATCCGTTGGCCGTTAGCTTGGCAATTTTATAGGGTTTTTGGTTGAGTATGACTCAAAGAATAATGCTGGTATTTGGAGGAACTACATAGGCATTAAAGTCCAGTTGGATGTTTGTATTCCGTTGAGGAGATGCAAGAAAATTAAAAAATCTAGTGGGGAGTGGTCGTTGGTGACCTTTAAATACGAGAGATTGACAACCTTTTGCTTCATTTGTGGGTTGTTAGGCCATTCAGAAAGATTCTGTGAGAAAATATTTACGAAGCTAGAGTCGGAGATCATGAAAGAATGGGGGAGTTGGTTGCGTGCACCATTGAGGAAAAA
The DNA here is from genome assembly GCA_963692815.1 of Nyctanthes arbor-tristis. NCBI lineage: Eukaryota > Viridiplantae > Streptophyta > Magnoliopsida > Lamiales > Oleaceae > Nyctanthes > Nyctanthes arbor-tristis. Next base: position 45,484 of record CAVNYN010290075.1, on the reverse strand, counting down.
TTCCGATCAGATTGGTAGTCGCTGGTTGAAGAAGGACGATGAGGAGCCGACTAGAGATAAAAAAGGAAAAGACAAGATGGATACTGATTGTGAATCTTTCCAAAACTTATCATACTTGCATATTGGAAAGGTAGCGGAGAATATTGAAGGAAATCATCTTGGAATTCCTTTGGAAATTAACCGGGCCTTCAATTCCAATTTGAAGACTCTAGTCAGACTAGTATTATGGGCCAAGATGATGATGGATTGGAGCTGACAGTGGAAAGGAAAAGAAGGAGAAGCTTGCAAAGTAATGTCGTCCTACCTGATCACATGCTGACTGAAAATGACACAGATAATTAGGTATCTCAACCAAAAAACGATAGAGCGGTAGGTCCTGGTTTCATGGCCTACCAGGAGCAATGAAGTGCTTTAGCGGGAACTACTGAGGGCTTGATAACCCTCAAGTAGTGATTGTTCCTCGCGAGATTGTTAGGACTTGCAAGCCGCATGTAATTTTCTTATCAGAAACTTTAGTTGATGCTAATAAAATTGAAGAAATTCGTGTTTATATTCATTTTGATAGTGCTTTTGCGGTTGACCGACAAGGTAGAGGTGGTGGCCTTGCCGTGACTATTCCATTGTAGGCTACTCAAACAATTATATTGATTCAAATGTGGAGGATAGTTTGAAGGGTAGATGAAGACTTACCGGTTATTATGGTTTCCCAGAACGTACTAGACATGTTGACTCGTGGAGACTGTTGAGACATCTTCATTATCTTTCTTATTTACCATGGTGCATTATAGGTGACTTTAATGATTCAATAAGTCGGTCAAATAAGAAAGGCAGAATCCCTCATCCAGAACACTTGATCAGAGGTTTTAGAAAAGCTATTTCGGATTGCATGCTTAGTAATCTACCTCTCAAAGGCTTTCAAGTTACATAGGAAAGGAGTCCTTGAACTACAGGTTGGCTCCAGGAAAAACTAGATGGTGCATTTTTGTCTAATGATTGGCTTTAACAGTTTGACAAAACCATGTTGCTCAACCTCTCGGCTCCAATTTCTGATCATTAGACACTGAGTATGTGCACTTGGAAAAAAAAATCACCGTACTAGGTTTGAAAATAGATGGATGCAAGAATCTGGGTTTGAGGATTTTTTAAAACAAACTTTGGCTTAGCGCGCATGGCTCTCTTTTGCAAAAACTTGACAGTAGCCTGCATAAGGCAGAAAATCTATTAATCAATGTTGTATCCAGATTGAGAAACTCAAGGCCAAGATTGATAATCTAAGGTGGAGTCACACGGAGGTTGATGCAGTTACTATTTGCAATAAGCGAGCTGAACTATACTCTTTGCTTTTACAAAAAGAAGCTCATTGGAAGCAAAGAGCTAAAAACATTGGCTCAAAGCTGGGGATGCCAATACAAAATATTTCCATTCTACGGCTTCAGAGGGGAAAAGAAGAAATACCATCAATAAGCTATTAGATGAGCAAGGAAATTGGCAGGAAAATTGGGAGGCTATGGCTTTGGTTGTAAGAGACTACTTTGAGCAGCTTTTTATGGCTTTTGATGGGATATCTCGGATGCTCTCGAAGGGGTGCAGCAGCGAGTTAGCAATGATGTTTACGCCAAACCGTTAGCACCTTTTAACGTTGAAGAATTCAAGGAGGTGATCAACCAAATGCATCCCGATAAGTCCCCCGGACCAGATGGACTTAATGTGGCATTTTTCTAGAAGGCTTGGCCTATGATGGGTGAGGAAATTGCTCAGACATGTATGAGTTGGCTAGACCGAAAGGAGTTCCCAGTTTCATTAAATGACACTATTATTACTTTGATCCCCAAGTGTGAATCACCGGCTTCCATGAAGGATTTTAGACCAATTGCCTTGTGTAATGTCTTGTACAAAATAATTGCAAAAGTCTTGGCTAACAGGATGCGAGGTATTCTTCTTGATATTATTAGTGATACTCAATCAGCTTTTGTGCCGAGGAGGAGTATTACTGACAATGTCTTGGTCGCCTTTGAAATAATTCACTACATGAAGCAAAAAAGGAATTGGAAAGAATGGTGACGTTGCGTTGAAGATTGATATCAGCAAGGCCTATGACCGAGTTAATTGGAGCTATCTTCAAAAAATTATGGAGAAATTGGGTTTTGCTAGGGATTGGATCGACCTTCTCGTGTTATGAGTGACCACTGTTCAGTATTCTATAAAGGTGAATGGTAAAGAAATTCGTCCTATCTACCCATCGAGATGTTTAAGGCAAGGTGATCCACTCTCGCCATATTTATTTATCATTTGTGCAGAGGATCTTTCTGCACTTATTCACCAGGCTGATAGTAGAAATGAGATTCATGGTTGTAAGATTGCGAGGCAAGCTCCAAGTGTTACTTATTCTTTGCAGACGATAGTTTTCTATTCTTTCGAGCTACCATAGAGGAGTGTCATAAACTCAAGGATATCCTTGGTAAATATAAAGAGGCTTTAGGTCAGTCAGTTAATTTTGAGAAATCTGGTATCTACTTTAGTTCTAATGTAACGCCTGAGATTAGAATGAGTATCATTAATTGTCTCAATGTTCGGAATCCATTAAATACGGGTAGATACCTTGGTCTTCCATCATTAGTTGGAAAGAAGAAGAGAGAGGTTTTTAACTTACTAAGGAATCGCATGTGAAAGAAGTTAAATGGGTGGACAAGTAAAACGCTTTCTAAAGCCGGAAGGACTATTTTAGTAAAGACTGTTGCTCAGGCTATTCCTACATGCTGTATGTCGACTTTCTTGCATCCGATTACTTTTTGTGAGGAGCTTCAACGGATGATGAATTCTTTCTGGTGGGGAATGAAAACTAATGGGAAGAAAGGAATCAATTGGTATAGTTGGGATCGGTTGTGTGTTAGAAAAGAAGATGGTGGAATGGGGTTCCGTAACTTGAATGCCTTTAATTTGGCTATGCTAGGGGAAGCAGGGGTGGAATATCATTTCTAACCCTAATGCTCTTGTTTCGCATATTCTCAACGCTAGATATTTACCCCGGGGGATTTCTTAAATGCAACACGCGGGTATAATCTGAGTCTTACATGAAAGAGCATTTGGACTTCTCATGTGGTGCTAAATAAAGGGTATCGATGGAGGACTGGGGATGGTGAGAATATTCTCATTTGGAAGGATCCATGGGTGCATCATGATTCCAATTTTCGTGTGGAGACCTTGGAATATCTGGGACTAGAAAATCTTACTCTGAGTGACCTCATTTTGCATGATAGGCAGTGGAACAAGGACTTAATTCACGGCTTATTCACGGAAAGGATGCCCAAGGCATTATCAATATTCCTCTTAATACCTCAAATCAAGATAAATGTATTTGGCATTATAGTAAGAATAGGAACTATTTGGTTAAATTAGCCATGGAAATTGAGGAAGTCGAAGGAGTTCATCATGTGGCTGGGAATTGGAAACAGATTTGAAGCTTGAAAATTCCTCTAAAAATACAAATGTTTATATGGGGTGCATGTCAGGATTGTCCCCCTGCTAAGGAGAAGCTAAGCAAGAGGGGAATCCCTATTTCAACTGACTGCCTTATGTGTGACAGAGGGAAAGAGACCAGTCTATATGCCTTAGTTTTGTGCCCTTACGCAGAAACATGTTGGAAGGAAGCAGATTTCTTTATTGCGCAGGGTCAGTGCTCAACCTTCAAGGACTGGTTCTTTGATATACTCATGAAAAGATCATCTTATGATATCAATCGAGTGTGTGCTATTAAAGGTTCAGCCACTCTATTGGATTGGATTGAAGGCAAATGGAATACAGAATCAGTTCTTTTGCAGTTACCAACTCAAGACAAATGGACAGTTCCACCTTTGAGATTATCTAAGTGCAATGTCGACGTAGCTAAAAGGAGGGAAAATACCAAAACTAGGCTGGGAATGATCCTACATGAGTCAAGTGGTGTGTGCATAGAGTGTCGGTTAGAGCCATTAAAAGGGGACTTTCCAGCTAATGAGGCCGAGGCGATAGGTCTTAGGAGCGCTACTGAATGGTTGATTAATTTGGGCACTTTGGCGACCATTATTGAGACGGATGCACAGGGAATCGTGCAAGGTTTACAAGCTAAAGAGATAGGCAATTCAGAATTTGGTATGATCATACGTGATTGTAAACAATTGCTACAACAAAAGGATCATTATGAAGTGCGGTTCGTTAGAAAACAAGCTAATAAGGTTGCTTATACTTTGGCTAGAAAAAGCTCTCCTAGCTTCCAATGTTTGTTCTTTTAGTTAAGCTCCAGATTGACTTATTCCCATGTTATGAAGTGATGTAGCTAATGTTTTGATGAGTAATGAGAACTGATCTTTTTCCCTCGCCGCACAGGCTGCAGCTTGTGTGGCCCCCTATTGGATCCATCACTGTATCCAACACATCGTATCATATGCATACTTTAAGATAAAGCAAGACAATAGACTAATAAATTATGTTGCCTTAAAATTAAAACTGCTAGCAGTTCCTCTTTTATTGGCTTATGGCAAAGTGGGACAATAGACTAATAAATCAAAAACGAAATCGAAGCGTCAAATATGACACTTGGAATTTGTAGTGTTCATAGTAGTTCATACATTTATTATGGGCAAATTAGAAATTACAAGAAATAAGTTAGGACATTTCGGTCCAGAAAATGAGTCCAGAAAATGAGTTCGACATCAAATCACTTGTAATATATATATATATATATATTACTATTATAGATCGAAGATATGCCATTGGAAATGCTTATGCCCATATTTGTCTGATTGGCACAAAATTTCGCTATCGTGCAATTTTAAAAAGATAAATGTTAATTTTTAAATATCACTATTTTGTTTGTAGTGATAAATATAATACTAACCTTTTAACTCTGAAGATAGGTAAATTCTCGATTATTCTGAAACAATCCGGAGTTGTGTGTGAATATTAAATGAAGAAAGTGTGTGAATCAAAGTAATAAATAATAATATAGTACGTGAATTGATGTGGTTTTAGAGCATCTATAACTCAACTGTATTGTATCTCATAAAAAAGTGACCTTGTACAACAACAATAATAATAACGATTAATGCTAACGAAAACTTGAAATGAAACGAAGGGCTCTAAACAGCTTCTGGTGTGGGGGTGGGGGTCCCGTGCCGTCCCACGGCGGCGGCTGGTGGTGACCAAACGCCTTTTAGGGATTTTGTACCCGTTGCATCATTTAATGTTTTTGTGGTAAATATGTATTCCGATTCATGACTCCGTTTTCTTTCTTTCATCTGTTACGCGTGAAATTGGAATAGACATGTTATGTCAAACGCTGTTATAGCATTTTCAAAAATGATAACTTTAATAACGAATTTAAATATGTCCACGTAAAATGCCATTTTAACCATTATGTTGTATTCAAAGTTACAGTTTTTACCTTCGACATCATTTATCCTCCTGTGGTGGAGGAGCTACAATTTCACGAGGCCTCGCATGAACGGAGACACTATGAAATCATAGCAACCAAATGATATGGTCTCTCATGCTATAGCCATATTCATCAGAGATTCCAACCGACGGCGATGAACAAGATGACAGTAATTTAAAACGGTGAAAAAGATGGTAGTTGTTAAAGATGATAAAGAATATGGTGATAGGAGATGATAATTGCAATTAACTTGAAACCATCGAGAAAGGTGTAGACAACAATTTATGTGCCAAAATGACCTCTAAAAATTTTTAACAGTGGTCATTTTTGAACCTAACATTTACAGTGAGGGACCTGTGAGTGTAACTTGTACGCGCATGAAATGTCCTGTCCCTATCCCCAATTATGGTGCTGCACCACATTGTTGTGACGTTTATTAACCTTACTATTGTCTTATAGTATTTTTTTTGTGAACCAGACATATATTTTCGAAATTTTGAGATTAACATATGATATAATTAACGTCGTTGTAGCGAAGAATGTTGTCTTAGAAAGTGTGATAAATTTAGGGGGGGAAATTGATGCAGTAATACTTATAATAATTAGGTGTGGTAGCTAATCGTATTAATTTCCTGACCTATCCAAGTAGACACGCAAGTATGCAACTTAATTTTTGATTGAATAGAGCTGAAGTTTTGGTGATATATTTACGTAACGTACCAATCTGTATAGCTAATTAAATACGACATAAGAAAAACGCAACACGTTGTCGGGACCAGACGGACCATTACGTGAATGTTAAACTCAGCTCGTAATCAATCTTGTTGAAGGAGACAGGCAAATCGATCAACCCAATTCATCAAAACATGATTCGTGTCGGCCATCTTTCCGGGCAACTCTATCAAACTCGTTTTACCCTTTTTAACTTTGGAACCCATTATTTATAATTACTGTGGGCGGCGCATGTGATCATTAATTAGGTTCAACTTTCAGCAATGGTTGTTTACCAGTTGGCCGAATGCTGGTTGGCACTTGGTCATAAATTAGAATTTACTTCTTTGCATTGTGCCTCTCAAAAGGCCAATCTTGACATTTTCTGACTCGTACGCCTACCGTAATTAGAAAATAGAAGCCAAATTGAACATGATTTCCGGAGTCTTCTAGTCCTATTTTTTTGATTGATCTTTGGTCTTTGGTGGAGTATCATTTGCTTGCCAGATTATACTTGCAATTGAATGCAAAGCAACCGTTTTTGTACTGCAGAGTGATGTGCTGTGTGGAATAGTTTGTTTAGGAAAGACAAATGGACCAACTACACAGTTGCATGTGTGGGCGTCTGTGGAGGGAGGCAGCTTGCAAAAATATATGTTTAAGGATCTATCATCTCGGATTCAAGCCGTTGATGCAAGGGACGTCGTTTTCCAAGCCAACTTGATGTCGGAGTGGATACTTACTTCTTAGGGTAATACTACGATGAATACTATGGAGATTGCGGAACCATAATTTGGCCCCAGACTACAATACTGTAGACAGTTGGGTTCGATATGGAACTGGTTGGTTCAATAGTTTTCACCAAGGTTAAATTCTAGACTAGAAACTAAGTTTAAGAGAATATGGAATGGAAGAACAATGTCCAAAGATATAGATAAAACGGGCATGATGAACCTAACCTTGACTCCATGAAGTGCATGATCTTCGTTAAAAATCTTTACAAGGAGCAGGTCTAGTGTTGTTTATAACCCGGGACTAAACTGTTACTCTCAACAAGATAACACTTGATATTATACACTCAAATCATCATAATAAATGGTATCAAAATCACGTCTTGTAACAGGGTATGAATCTCCTAAGGTACCAAGGTGTAGACCCCGTTAATCATAACCACCGAAAAAATCCGTGAAAATGAACTCAGCATTAGCTTTATACCAGAGTCGCTATCAGGATGAAAAGTGCATATAAAACTGTTGGTTGCTTGGTTGCTGGGACACTGGGACTCATAAATAGATTTACTAATCAAATGATTCCACAATGCACAAAGCATATAAAAAACAGTAAGATCGTTATTCTAAAACACTTATTATACCCTTTTAATCTTTTACACGCTTTTGAACTGATAACAATAAAATTTTATGCCAACAGAAATATCGGTAAGGCAGTCAAGATCATTAAAGAAATGCCATATGTTGGTTAGGCTATTGAGGAAAAGAAAAAGAATGCTACGTAGACTACACATTTTATGATGTCCTTTAGACGCCATCTTATGGTGTCCAAAAGACAATGTGGCACTGACCCATTGGGTGTGTTGGGTGATGGGCTCTCTAACACACCCAATCAATAAGTGCCAAATTGTCACTGTAAATGGTGTCCTAAGGACACCACGCTACATAGATAGAAGTAGAATCCATATACTGTTCATGCAGACAACATTTTTTTGTTTTATATAGAAGAGTCAAGGGATAAGCTTGCCAGTGGTGGCAAATAACTTCGCAAGAAACAATGGCTACCAGACCAGGAATTCTCACCGAATGGCCATGGGCGCGTCTCGGGAATTTCAAGGTATCTTTTGCTTCTTCTTCATGATCATCTTAGCGATCCCTTTTTATCTGCATAATAATTCATTGAGATCAAAATTCATGACTAAATGTGTCTTGTCTGTTGTGTGTTTGTCAAGTACCTGGTATTGGCTCCTTGGGTGATCCAAGAAACGTACGAGTTCTTTGTGAGCGATGAAAAAGAGAGGGATCTTTCGCATTTTATTATATTCCCCTTCTTGTTGGTGAGAATGCTGCATAACCAAATATGGATTTCACTGTCTCGTTATTACACTGCCAAAGGTACCAGCAGGATTGTCGACAAGACTATCTGAATTTGAGCAAGTTGATAGAGAAAGAAACTGGTAAAATATCCTTTCCCAAATTCAAGCTTTCTTCTTTCCCTTTTTGTTTGTTTGGAACATGACTTGACAATGGAATAACTTGCAGGGATGACCAGATAATATTTAACGGAATATTGTTCTATTTGGCCGGCATGTATATAGAGGGGGGCCATCATCTGCCATTGTGGAGGTTGGACGGGGTAATTTTGACGGCTTTGCTCCATGCCGGACCGGTGGAGTTCCTCTACTACTGGCTGCACAGGGCACTGCACCACTACTTCCTCTACTCCCGCTACCATTCCCACCACCACTCTTCCATCGCTACCGAGCCTATTACTTGTAAGAATCCAGGCAGCAAAACCAAAAGACAATACTTAAATAGATTTCAATTTACATAATCAATGTCAAATAGAATACGGTAGGTACTACATTTTCCTGAGTTCCTAGTAATTTTTGGACTATTTTTCTGGTGTGGCAGCTGTGATTCATCCATTTGCAGAGCACATAGCGTACTTCGCCCTCTTCGCGATTCCATTGTATCTCACTAATCTAACGGGGACTGCTTCCATCGTGTCATTTGGTGGTTATATTACGTACATTGATTTCATGAACAACATGGGTCACTGCAACTTTGAGCTCATTCCCAAATGGCTCCTATCCGTATTTCCCCCCATCAAGTATCTAATGTATACGCCATCGTAAGTATATTCCTAACCTCTATTTTCTTATGCTAACAAGTAGTCATATTTGAGGGTAACTAATGCTTACTACTTCAAATTATTTTCACTTTTGGCTTGACACTAAACAACTGATATTTGTTCTACCTTGACATCTTAAAATTTTAGATCAAGTGATTCAAAAATATTAATTCAGCCGATAAAGACAGCTCAAGCGTCTATCACTTGCTATATACAGATGTAACTCTCTTAAGAAATAATTAAGACTGGTCCCATAACACAAAACATGCCTAATTCCGCTCAAATCCTCATTTATCACTTGCTATATATAGCTGTAACCTTTCTAAGACGGAATTAAGACTGGTCCATTGATCCAAAATATGTCTCCACTCGTCCCTATCCTCTGGCCAGAGAAGTAACCAAATTAACCATCCTTCTTTCTTGAACATAAATGTTTTTGAACTCTATCAGTTACCCAAGGGTTGCTCTATCCTATCTACATCCTATCTCTTGCCCTTTCATTGTCATATTTACTCGATCTGTCCCAAGCAGGGAAGATGAAACAGGGAAGATGGTACCAGCTGTGAAATGGATGGGACGGGGCAGGAAAGACAAAAATAATTCATATAAGCTATTAGCTAAGAGCAGCTAAACTGAAACTAGTTAAATTTAAAAAAAAAAAATAAGCACTTTCTTAAACTTAAGAAGCAATATGTTAATCAATGAAATTAACCAATACACCTCCACAATCTAGCAATTTTATCGGTTTCTTAATGTGTTATCTGGTGATGTATACAGGTTCCACTCGCTGCATCACACTCAATTTCGAACCAACTACTCGCTCTTCATGCCAATCTATGATTATATCTATGGAACAGCCGACAAATCCTCAGACTCATTGTATGAAAGTTCACTTGTTAGGAAAGAGGAAGCACCTGATGTTGTTCATCTAACGCATCTAACAACCCCAGAATCAATATATTATATACGTCTAGGATTCGCGTCGCTGGCCTCTAAGCCTTACAATTCAAAATGGTACCTTTGGTTGCTATGGCCTGTGACGCTTTGGTCCATGATGGTCACTTGGATTTATGGGCGTACATTTACAGTTGAGAGAAATGTCTTCAAACACCTAAAGATGCAAACCTGGGCCATTCCAAAATATAAAATCCAAGTAAGAAACTACTTGGGCATCAACTGACAAATAGTCATGCAAGCATGCAATTTAAATATTTTTTAACATTATTATTTCACGTTGTTGAAGTATCACATGCAATGGCAAAGAGAAACAATCAATAGTCTGATCGAGGATGCTATACTGGAAGCTGAGGAGAAGGGCGTTAAAGTGTTGTGTCTGGGACTGTTGAATCAGGTTACTTACAGCTCTATAATAATCTAGTAGGAATACTCTAGTTTAACTTTACCAGAGAGTTTTACATTAACTCTCTATCTTTTCATAATTATATCAATTACGCAGGAAGAAGAACTCAATGGCAATGGCGAGCTTTATATTAGAAGAAACCCCAAGCTAAAAGTGAAGCTGGTAGATGGAAGCAGTTTAGCTGTTGCTGTTGCGCTGAACAGCATTCCAAAAGGAACCGCACAGGTCGTTCTTCGAGGCAATTTGTCCAAGGTTGCTTATTCGCTTGCCCTGGCTTTATGCCAAGGAGGAATACAGGTGTGTTTGATGAGATTGATAAAGAGTTACACTGCAGATGGACAATGTTTTCTTGTATCGTTTGCTAAATGCAATTGTAATAGGTAACTACAATACGTGAGGACGAGTATAACAAGCTTCAAGCACGGCTCAGCGATGAGGCTGGTAAAAATTTGGTCCTCTCTAAAATCAATGCTCCAAAGGTTAGATTTCTTCTCCTCCCCTTCTCTTCTGCATTAAATTTTCTGCTATATATTCTGTTCTAATCATATAACCGTCATGTTACATTTACAGATATGGATAGTAGGAGACGGTTTGAGAGAAGATGAACAATTGAGGGCGTCGAAAGGAACAGTTTTTATTCCATTCTCACAATTTCCTCCCAAGAAAACGCGCAAAGATTGTTCCTACAACAATACACCAGCAATGTTGGTTCCCAAATATCTTCAAAACATTGACTCGTGTGAGGTATGTACATTGAGGACAAAACCTTAATTTCTTCTCCATTTTCTTCGGATTCTTTATACTAAGGACTTGACTTTTTTTGAACTTTTATGCAGAATTGGTTACCAAGAAGAGTAATGAGTGCATGGCGTATAGCCGGAATACTCCATGCTTTGGAAGATTGGAGCATGCACGAGTGCGGAAACATGATGTTTGACATCGAGAAGATCTGGCAAGCCAGTCTCGCCCATGGGTTTAGTCCCCTGACAATATCCACTGAATCAAACCCATACTAGACTATGTTCGGATTAGACTACATTATGAAGACAGAGCTGATCAAGTGTTGGGAATTCTGCAGGCTGCTTTGATGCAAGACTCTGTGAAATTACATCAAACTGCATTTTGATTAGAGTTTGAAAAATTATATTATATTTCATATGTATTTCATGTCCTCCTGTAATATCTATACTAGAGTAAGCTGTCAAACTTCCAAGGGTGTTCTTTTGCGTTCTGAGCATAGTTTGCTTATGAAGCGTTGTATGTGAATCCTTATCGGCTTTTTCAATAGAGAAATGCAAGTTCTAAATCATAAATCAGTATATGTGTTTCTTCGATTTTGGTAATTAGCTCCTATATTTGTATATAATAATCATTTCCCCCACCGGAACATAACTGTTTTTTCTCCTTTTTTTTATTATTATTATTATTTTGGTGGCAAAAACGCTCTTCCGATCTGCAAGGTTTGGGGAAGACACAGAATTTTGGAGATCTGATGGGCAACAATGTATTGGTTGTTGTGCTTGTCGGGCGAGAAGACCCTCCTGCATCGGTGATGACATATAATTTAAGGAAAATCCTATCCAGAATCAACACAATTTACAAGATCGGAAGAGCAACTGAGACCTCCTGCAGTATGGCAAAAATTTTCGAGTTCATGAGAATTGTGATACAAAGGGATACTAAATTGAAAATTCCTTTTTTCAAACAGAGGTGGGATTATACAGCCATCAAAATTGACCACTTATTTCTACCTAAATATAATTCCAATCGACCGGGATCACTTCCAATTATGTTCATAACAGCTTTCTAATTTATAAATAATCAAATAAATGTGCAATTATCTGTGCGACCCATGCACTGCAGCGAGATCTAATCAGAATCCATTAAATTCAATTTAACAGTATGCCAAGTATGAATAAGATCAAACAGGAAAAAGCACATAACGACGAAGCAGATAAAATGAAAATACAAACTCTAGAGAACGGGCCAGTCGGAGGTGAGTGGGAAGCTAATCTGTAGACTGCAGCATAAAACGGCGACAGCTTGGTGGCAATGCTGCAAAAATTTGTTTTCAAGATTGATTTTAGGCTCAAGCCATCGCTTTACTTAAAATGTTATATCAAATGAATTATCGTATAAGTTGATGGGCATTCTAATATTACTCCCTCCCCTCCCTTACCGTCCAATTTATTTTTATTTTTTATTTCTTAAAGATAATTACAATAATCCTATTTGGTGGTTATGTTACTCCCTCCCCTCTCTTACCGTCCAATTTATTTTTATTTTTTATTTCTTAAAGATAATTACAATAATCCTATGCGGTGGCTTTCAATACAGGAGGAAGAAGATTAGTAGGAGAGATAATTGGAGAAAGGAAAGTCTGAGGACGGAATATAACAATTTAAGCCAAGTATTGGAGAAAGTCTCTTTTACGATTGAAAATAATTTTATTGAAAAATGTGTATTTTGTGATCTGTATCCCTATTTGATAAGTAGGATTTAATTTTTTTAAACAAGTTAATGAGGCCTTAGCCCATTTGGTTATGAGCTAAGGTTAAGGTTCTGGGACCTAGAGGTCTCATATTCAATTCTTTTCATGTGGGAGTTTGTCTACATTTTATATGTAGTTTATAATCCCATGTATAGGGTTTTGTATTATTGATTTCTTATAATCCCCTATATAAGAGTTTATATTCTTGATTTCTGTGCGCTATGTTTCAGAAGGAATTATATATATGCACTTGTACTATCAGTATGAGAATTGTAATTGTACTTTCAAAAAAAGTGATATAATTAATAAGTGTTATTTTATAAGGATATATTAGTAAAATAATATAAATTATACTTCTCAATATGGAAACAAAACTAGGACAATTATATTACCACTACAAAATTTCTTTGCCACACCATAAATTAAACATATTTTTTTATTTACTTATTTGCCTTTAAATAAAATTACATTAGTAACATTTTATTTAAATATTTTTCATATTATCTTTTTATTTGCCCACCACATAAATTTTATCCTAATTTCTCTTTCAATTTTCCTGTTGTCACCTTCATCTTCTTGCAGATAGATATACGTCAACAAGGTAAGCAAACGATGGTAGCCGGAACTGGTTCTTGTAAACACACATAATTCAATTAAACAAATTCCTACTTGATCCATTTTTAGTCACCGTAAAAAATTCAGCGTTCATTTTTTCCCAGGATAAAAAATAAAAAACACCATCATTGCCAAGACCCTAATTTACCATGGCAAAATGCATACACCCATCCTCCCTCATGAAAGCAGAAGTTTTTTTTTTTATCCATCATCTCAAAGTACCCATTTGTGACGGGGTATTCTCGAATAACAAGTTCTTAATCTCCATTTGCATCAATATATTCATACAAAATTACTTTCATTATATACACATACGCTTATATATACATATATATTTATATATACACACACAGATACACACAGCAATTCCGGTAGCAGTGGACGAGATTGGGAATTGTGCACCACAATCTTATTTTATTTTTTTAATTTTTTACTTTTCATGTATTTTATTTTATTTTGGCTAAAGACGTAAATTCATTGTGGTGTGATTATCATTTTTTTATTATTATAGTAGTGGGGTTAAAATGTAGTGGGGGAATGAAATATTATAGTGACACTATAATTGCCCATAAAACTATCTTTCTAGGACAACTCAAAGGCTTGGAAATGGAGAAAATCCGTGCATGTGTGCATGTGAACATCTGTTTCTAGATATGAATATTTCAGAATCGTTTTGTTTGAATTTCAGTATTTAGCTTTCTATTTTAGATTCATTTTCAATCTTTTTTTTTCAGTAGTAATTTAAGAAAAAATGGATTTTTATTTTATTTAGTGTTTTGAGTTTTTGCCCCCACAAAAATTTTCTTCTCAAGAGAGCGTTTCCAAAAGTACGAATGCAAACAGCAGGATTTTCAATATTTTGAAAAATTGAATACTAAACAACTTGAAAATGACAAAGAAAATGATATTTAAGGGTCTATTCTCTTTTTGTTTTGTGTTTTGATTTTGATTTTTTATTTTTTGTGTTTTGATTTGTTTTCTTTAATTATGCTCTCTCCCTCTCTCTCTCTCTCCCTCTCTCTCTCTCTCTACATATATATAGCCACAACAATAAGTTATCCAAACTATCTTTCTTATAATAACGCTAAACAATGTTACATTATTATCGGCTAAAGGGGATTTTTCTCTCTCACGAGCCTAGAAAAATCACAAGTCTTTTAGTTCTCACCTTATTCCTTTCTCTTCTCTTCCATTCTAATCTTCTTCTGTTCTTTTTCTCTTCTTTCACTTCAACCTAGCGGCATTCACTGCTTAACATTGTACTAGTTAACTTTCCTCTAAACCCCTTTTTTGTTTTTCATAGTTAAATAAATTCTTTTTTCCCTCCCCTCTCATACCACAATCACAATTAATCACTCTAATTTTTTCTTTTGTTTTTTTATATAACGCACTTGACGCTCCAATTTCCCGTCATCAGCCGGAAAGGACAAATTGTATCGGATTGGCGGTCGGCATCTACAGAGGATAATGGTGATGCTTTATATTACCATTTTTTTTCCCTTTTCAATTTCATAATTGCGTTTTTTATATACAAAAACCAGTTACTATTGAAAAGTTTTACATTGCCAGTTTGAATCTTCAATCGCCCATTCTCGTATATTTTGCATGTTAATCAACAATACAAATAAAACCCAAAATAAAAACTTATAGTCATAAATTAACTCTAATTTTTTCTTCTTAACCATGAAGTTCAATCAGACAAAGATATGAGTTCGAGGAATGGTGGCTTCTTCATTGTTTCCTTCTAATTCGAGGTAAATTGTGTTAACACTACAAGAATAGTTTCCTCTGTCAAGAACATGAATTGTTGGAAATAGTTGAGTGGGATGGATGGAGGCTGCTTAATCATGTGGGGTAGAAGATGGAACGAGAAATAATTGTGGTGGGATGAGATAAAATCAGATGAGCGGGAATTGTGTGGTATTTCATTGATTTTATTATTATTTTTAAACTTCTAATATTTTTTACTTTTAAAATATGGGATGTATATGTAAATTTATTGTGGTGTATGGTAATTAAAAGGATAAATTATTTGTAACGGGCATAAAATGTGGTGTGAAAATAAGTTAATGTGGTATATATATTAAAAAAAAAAAAGGTTAATATGGTGGGAATATAATTTCCTTCTTCGAAGGAAAGAATGAAGAAACCACCATTCCTTGAACTCATATTTGTTTGATTGAACTTGTGAAAGTTCTGGATTTTGAGGGCTGCAGCTGATCAGAAAAAAATATTGGTGCCATGGTTAGTTTTCTGGTTTCTCTGGAAGGCCAGGAACACTGCTATAACACATGGGAATGGTTTTGAGTATAAAATTATTGTGTCTCAGATTTTGTTCTTGATGAGTAAATTGGATTGAAGGGAAAGTACAGTGAAAAGGAAGAACCAAGTTAAATTAGTTTATTGACAGAAACCTGAGAGCGGATGGATGAAACTAAATACAATGGTGCTTTCAAAATAGATGATGGGCTAGCTGCTGCAGGAGGAGTTATCAGGGTTAGTGTTCACTAAGCTAACAAAATTATGATTTTCTGTGCATCGTCTTTCTCGACAAAGCGATCTTTAACATTTGATGTTTTGAGATCAAGAGCCAAATATATATGATATTTATGAACACTTCCTTAAAGAGACAAAGGCAGAGAGAATTCAAACAATATAATGAATGTGGTTGACAATAGTATAAAATTGAAGAGATTGGTTTTTGTGACTGTTGGGACAACCTGTTTTGATTCTGTGGTTAGAGCAGTGGACACTGAAGAAGTTAAAGAAGCTTTGCATAGAAAGGGCTACTCTCACCTTCTCATTCAAATCGGCTGTGGTTCCTACATCCCCACTAAGGTAATCTATGCTTGTGGCTTTTATATTGGGGCTGCGTTAATTGACTGGTTGAGTGTGGCAAGTAGATATATCATATCAAGTATTTGGTATCTAATCTGATGCTAACCATTTTTTCCATCCCAATCTGCATGGGTAATGTTGAAGAAAAAATCAAGTTATGGGCTTGTTTTCTGCACTTACATTAGCTCTAGACTTTTAATCTCTAGACAAAGCTGATAAGAGGTTTTTAAGTAACATATATATGCAGGACTGGCTTTTGAACTATCGACTTAGTTTGGGACTACAAGCATTAGCTCTATAAATATTGAACTTAAATGGTTTTCTTGACAAATTTTAAGTATGTATATAAATGGTTTTCTTGAGAAATTTTAAGTATGTATATATATAGCAGCTGGAAATTAGGTTGAGATATTGTCCTTTTAAATATCAGTAAATATTCCTTCAGTTGTTAAAGGTCTACTGTTGAATACTAGTGATGAAATGAAAATTTGAACACGTGGCTGCATTTTCAAGCGTCTCTTCTTCCTTTCAAAAATTCATGTCCAAGATAACATCAAGATGCTACACCTATTTAGCATCTATTGTTTTCTCATATCTCTAGCAGTCTACTTTCATGGCTTCTTAATTAATAGAAATAGAATATGTTAGCTAGTATATTTGCAACACCAACTTGTATTTCAAAACATTGATGTCATTTGCATGTTGTCATTCAACAATTCTCACATGGTAACATTAATTTTCAGTCTGATGGAGATGATGGATCTTTGGATGTTTTCTGAAGCATAGCTGAGTATCTAAAGGCAGCATCTCTTGTTATCAGTCATGCAGGTAACTTGCTTTTCTTGCTGATTTTTACTTTTTGTCTACCTTTTTCCTTATTCTTTCCTGCATTATTTTCTATATCACAACTTTACCTTCATGTTCCCGATTGTACTGTATTTTCTCTGCCCTCACCTTGTGTTGGAGATACATCTATACTGTATGGTTGGAATAAAGATTTCAGTCATTTTTAATTGTAAATATTGGATGTTTCATGCGTTATTGAATTATAATTTTAAGTAAAATTTTATTTTTAAACTTGCTTGGACTTTGGACATTTTATTTTCTTTTACGTAAAAGTTACTCATTCGGTAGCTACTTTTCATATAAGTTACATGTTTTCCCAACTTTGGCTAGCAGAGTATTATCTTTGATACTCATTAAGTAAAATATTCAAGCATAGGCAAAATGAGCGGGTAGAAGTTAAAGAAAACAATTGATTTCTCTCCTCTCTATGATTAGGGTGGTTGAAAATTTTTGATGTAATATTAATTTTGATAAAACACAACCATTCTTTGGAGTATGTACTGGGGTAACCGATTAAGTAAGGGGTTGGGACCAGTTTATTTTAACCTGTAAATATCTAATATGATGAGGTTTTGGATATAAAGGCATGACATCGCTTCAATTGATGGATATGTGTAATGCATTTATCGGTCATGTCTTGTTATAATGATTCAGTAAACAGAAAAGAAATTATGCCACAGCTTATAGATTATTTGCATAATAACATCGTCCATATAATAACTACCTGGCTTCACGCTGTATACATAGAGCAATAAGCAAGCTTTGGTTACAGACTTGTAATTAGATTTATTTATCTGGTGCTGCAGGTTCAGGGAGCATATTTGAGATGCTACGGCACAAGAAATCCCTGATTTAATGGATAATCATCAGAGTGAGCTGGCAGAAGAAGTTGCGGAGAGAAAGCATTTGTTTTAACGAGTTTTTAGGGTTTCCTGATGATTGATGATGAATGCTAACAAGTTGAAAGACGAGGATAATAATGAATGCTAATAGGGTTTCCTGATGATTGATGATGAATGCTAACAAGTTGAAAGACGAGGATAATAATGAATGCTAACTAGTTGAAAGGCTAAATTTATTTTTAGTCTTCTTTGTAGTCTTTTTTCTTATTTTGAAAAATACATTTTAAAAATATATGAATCTAAGAGAATCAAATATGAATTGCCACATCCACTCAAAAAGCTCCTGTGAGATGACAAGAAGTTAGAGGATATTTACGCACTGTCAGAGCCAGACTTTGGTAGGAGATCAAAATCACTTGTTATGTTGTCTACTCAATCAATTAATTACCTTTAGTTTCTTCATTTTCTCCTTCAGAAAATATACCAGTAACATTTAGCCACATATATATGAAGCACGCAATCCGTAACATGACATTGAAGTGAATTTCTCTGTATTTATTATCTTTTCCACATATATGAAGCCCTATGAGATGCAATAAACATGTTTTCAATATTTCGAAAAACTAAAAATCAAAAACTGCTCGAAAACAACAATTAACACTAATAAACATATAAAACAAGAGGTATCTCTAAAAATTTTCATATATTTGGAAGGATCCAAAACCTACGATCAAGAAAAGGATTCTGTTTTTGGTCAAGTCATAAAAGGGCAAAACTCTGTTAAGATTTGTTTCACCATGCATGTATTTTTTGCTTGATTACTATGTTAATGGCATTCTAGTTAAACACTTAATCAGTGATTCAATTCTCCTCTCGTACAATTTCTTTGTAGTATTAAAAAAATAATATTTAAAAATATAAATAAATAACAAATGAAAGTGAGCTTTAATCTACATGTCCGAACAAGCCCACTAAACAGTAGGTGAACCATATATTGTTAGCTGTACACTATTTTTTGGCAAATAAAATTATTGGTTACAACTTATTACTTAATAATTTCCCGCTTTTTTCTCATCAGTTGCACCAGAGCATGGTACCCGACGAGGAATCGTATCTCATCAATGATGTATATAGGTCTAACAAACATGTATGGAAAAGATCTTAAATTTAAATTTTATCTTTATTTAAAAGAAACTGAAAGGACGTGTACACACGAGAGGATATATAGTATCCTAATACAAAATATATCACAAAGAAGTGGTTCAACTGTTGACGGACTGATGTAACAAGTACTTATTAGTTATCAATTTTTTACCTTTTTTTAATTATTTTTTTTATTTTTAAATACACGGGAGAGATAGGGGAGGGAAGAAGAAATAGAGGAAGGACATGTGTGGTTCGAACCACAGACCTCCTATTTGAAATTTGAGAATTTAACCACTTCGAACCACCACATTAGTTGTGAACTTTTTAGTGCTTTGCTTGGTATACAAATTAATTATTAAGATTTAATTAGAAAACAATTTATCCTACAACATCTAAATTAGATGATTTCCATCCAAAAGGATATGTGATACCAAGAAGTAAAATATTTTGTGATTCAACACTAAAATTTAGAAGTACCAATGAAAATTATCTAGTACTAACTGCTGGTACCTTATGGTGCCAATGAACTAGTCCTCACATATATAAAATTAACTATTTAGAAAAAATGTAACTACCCTCCTTTTAGTAGTTTTTAGTAGTTGGCCCTGGAAGCTCTTATCCACGTAAGCAGCTAGCACTATAATGGTAGTTGTTACTAAAAAAGAATTGGATGCCCCCATCACCCCATTTTTTGCATGTGATCTTCTTTGAAACATACCTTTAAATAGCAGTTTATTCGTGGCGTCGGATTACTCATCAAAAAGATAAATCCATCCATTCTACTTCTTCTTAGATAATTTTGATTATTATATTTGTGGTTATGTTTTTCTAGTACTCATAAGACCACCCAAATAATTGACAGGTTCTGTAAGGAAAAAAAAAAACAGTGAGAACTGAGAACTGAAGACCAAAAATGGCCACAACTCCGGGGTTCCTCACTGATTGGCCATGGAAGAAGCTTGGAAGTTTTAAGGTATCATACTCTAACTACATTATTTTCTTAGAAAAAGCTTTTTTCTTTTTTATTTTTCTCCTTCGTGTTTTTTCAGATTTAAAAACTGTTTTTCTCCACTGTCTATGGCTACATTCATGCACGGTTATTTATGATTTAGACCGTGTAATTAAATCAGTTTGGATTCAAAGCATTTTGCCTTTGTTATTGCATTTTTGTCGATTTTTCTACTGTCCGGGGTAATAATCTCTATCAGCATACCAAAGAGGGTCGATGTTATTTGTTGGTTTTTTAACGTAGATCACATGAATATTATTTGGTTTTCAGTACGCAATACTGGGTCCGTGGGTAATTCACACCATCTATGGTTTGGCAACAAAAAAGGCAAGCGAGAGGGACTACCTTAATATTTTGATCATTCCATTTCTACTATGGAGGGCACTTCACAATCAACTATGGATCTCGTTTTCCCGTCACCGGACAGCCAAGGGCAATAACCGGATTGTCGATAGGAGCATTGAATTCGACCAAGTCGATAGAGAAACCAATTGGTCTCCACGCACTTTTCATTTTTCTTTTCTATATATTCTCGAGTCATTAACACTGAGTATTAGGGCAAAAGAAGAACACAATGATCCGAGTTAAAATTAAAGTGTTAAACAATAAACTGAGTCTCGTGTATCCCGTTATCACTTCCCATGTTGATCATTTCTTGTCTGGTCTGGTCTTGGCCGATGGTTGTGGCTTGCAGGGATGACCAGATTCTGCTGAATGGAGTTCTGTTCTACATTTTCAATACAACAATGGAGAGTGCTTCCCGGATGCCGATTTGGAGGACGGATGGGATAATAATCACGATATTGCTACATGCCGGGCCCGTGGAGTATCTTTATTACTGGTTGCACCGAGCGTTACACCATCATTATCTTTACTCTCGCTACCATTCCCACCATCACTCCTCCATTGTCACTGAGCCCATTACATGTAACTTCATACTATCTTTTTCTTATACTCTTGCTTCCCCTTGTCTGGATCTGCTGTCTCTAAATCCCGTCTAGTTTGCTGTCCGTCCAATAAATAAATAACTCAATTAATTAATTAAACAAGTGTAATGATTTTATTAAACAGACAGCAAGTAAGACGGGGTTTGAGAACAACCCCTTTTTTTTCGTATAGAGAATCTTCAGCCATTTTGGGTGGAGAATAATGCTAAATAAGACAATTGGTGACAAACACTAGTTTAATTAGGTGGCAACACGTTACACATATAGTATTAAATGATAAATAGAGTTAAAAGAGATATATGCATGTAATTTACTTTGATTTAATTTATCGTTTATTTTTTAATTTTATTTTATTTTATTTTTTGCGTCGAGGTGGGGGGATAAGGGCCCAGGTGGATCATAACGTGGGCTTTTTTTTTTTCTTTGAAGATATGATAATTTCATTGATAAAGGAAATTACATGAAAGGGCCAAAGACCCACAAAAGGGGTCAGAAAGGAATTTAAAGTCAAGGCCCATACATGGCCTTGCCGAGAAAAGAAAACAGTATTTTAATTGATGTGTTTTAGACACTTTGTGGTCCAAACAACATGCACCATGAAAAAAAAAATGTTGTGTGTACCACGTTTATAATAACAATAATTAATCGACTATAGTACAAGAATACAACAGAGTTCAGATGAGTCACTGGACAAATGTCTTTTTCCGACTTTATAAAGGTTCACAAGTGATGCTCGACTTCACCTTAACAATTCATCTTCAGAGCGAGCTGGATTTATATTAGGACGAATTAATGTCCATGTCCATTTCTTTCTTTAATTATGTGCTATTTTGTAATGTTATGTTGTTGATTTAATTAATTAAAAGATTTTCGTTTTTTGGGTAATGGCAGCTGTTATACATCCATTTGCAGAGCACATAGCATATTTTTTGCTGTTCGCTATTCCAATGCTTACAACAGTGTTGAGTGGGACTGCCTCTATAGCATGTCTCTTTGGATACATTACCTACATTGATGTTATGAATAATATGGGACATTGCAACTTTGAGCTTATTCCCAACTGGGCTTTTTCCATCTTTCCTCCTCTCAAATACCTAATGTATACGCCCTCGTAAGTTCTTTCTGCCCACTTTCTATTTGAATCTTGATTTTGTTCAGTCTTAACTCATCGCGTATTTCTATGAGTAATTATAGGTACAGACACAAGTTGAAGTTCCATGCTGTTTAATGAAAATTCATTTTGTTATAAGTTGGTGTTTGGATTTATTGTACTTCAGTATTTATTGCAATTCGACTATCATGTTTATTATTATTATTATTATTATTTATTATTATTTTTTTGTTGGGGTGGGGGGGGGAGCATATCATGTTCATGTTAGTGTGACTAACTGTTAGAATTCACATGATTGTCTAGTTTGCAAAAGTTAAAATTGGTAGCCTTTCAGTTAATCAAATCAACATCATGAACAAGCAGTTGGTTCCTTGTGGAACCCAGGCTCGTGATGTGGCGGAATGAGTTGGGGACGTGGTAGTGGAGAGAGCAGATATTATTTTTTTATTGGATCACATCATGAAGTTGGTTCTATAAGAAAACCACATCGGGTTCCAGAAAAATTTTGAGAAGTTTGCTAGGCCAAAACAGATTATGGTAAAACCACCTATGTATTAACCTAAGATTCTTGAAGTATTCAATCAATGACTTATAAACCATGAGTTTGAATTTGTTTTTTGACAACTACATATTTACGTATCCAAAGTTTGATGATTTGATTGTCTCATAAACAGGTTTCATTCTTTGCATCACACACAATTCAGGACCAATTATTCATTGTTCATGCCAATCTATGACTGCATTTTTGGTACAATGGACAAGTCCTCTGATACATTGTATGAAACTTCATTAAAGAGGAAGGAAGATTTTCCTGATGTGGTGCATTTAACACATTTAACGACACCAGAATCTATTTTTCATCTCCAAATTGGATTTGCTTCTTTTGCCTCTAAACCACAGAAATCCAAATGGTACATGTGGTTCATGTGGCCTGTTACCTGGTGGTCTGTTGTGCTAAATCTCGTAAAGGGACACTCGTTTATCATAGAGAGGAACTCCTTGGAGAAACTAAGGTTGCAATCATGGGCAATTCCGAGATACAGTGTACAGGCAAGACTTTTCTATCCCACAGAATGTCATGTTTTCCCGTTAACTTTGAAAAGAATGGCTAATGATTTGTTAGTTGCATGTTTCAATGGTTATTTAGTACTTCATGAAATGGCAAACACAAGCCATTAATGGATTGATTGAAGAAGCCATACTCGAAGCAGAAGCACGAGGGGCCAAGGTGTTAAGTCTAGGTCTACTCAACCAGGCAAGTTTAAATTTATGGGTTCCTTAACTATGTTTTTTCAATCCTAAGAACCTAGTACCCGACAATTTCCAGAAATTTTCTTGATACTTTCAGGGGGAGGAACTTAATAAAAATGGAGCAATTTACATAGAAAAGCACCCTCAGTTAAATATTAAGGTTGTGGATGGAAGTAGTTTGGCTGTTGCAGTTGTCCTTAACAGCATTCCTAAAGGGACAACAGAGGTCCTCTTCCGAGGGAATCTTTCCAAGGTTGCTTACTCCATTGTTGCTGCTCTGTGCCAAAATGGTATCCAGGCATGTAGAAATTCTTGTCTCAAAGAGTTCTTTCCTCATTTGTTTACTTTGGTCCTAATATTTAAGTTGGATTCTGATTGTCAGCTGGTTAACATGTTTGGTACATTGAACTGAACACGGCTACATAGGAGAAATGAAAAGTTCTATTACATGGCAAATGATGCTCTTCTCCATCCTATCTTGTCCGATTTTCTAACAAGTGATGCTTTTATTTCAGGTTACTACGGCACATGAAAATGAGTATGAGATGCTTAAATTAGCTACAAGGTCTCTGAGCAAAGTGGTACTCTCGAAAAGCTATGATCAGAAGGTAAACATTTTTTTTTTAATATATCTCAAAGCATCAATTCTAAACGGATTAAAGAGTTTTGAACTTATCTTCGTAGTTGCTGAAATTGTGCTCTTCCGATGGTAACAGGTATGGCTAGTTGGAGATGAACTGACATCAGAAGAACAGTTGAGGGCACCAAAAGGAACATTGTTCATTCCTTTCTCTAAGTTTCCTCCAAAGAAAGTGCGTAATGACGCCTTCTACCATTATACTCCGGCTATGGTAGCCCCAACCACGCTCGACAATTTGCATTCCTGTGAGGTGTGTAGTTCAATGATCAATCTCAGTACTTCTTGAAATGCTAATCAAACATTAGACTCAACTTTGATCTATTTCATATGGATAACCTGATACAGAATTGGCTGCCAAGAAGAGTCATGAGTGCTTGGCGTGTAGCAGGAATTCTGCACGCCTTAGAAGAATGGAACGTGCACGAGTGTGGAGACACCTTGTTTGAAGTTGACAAAGTTTGGCAAGCTAGCCTTAAGCATGGATTTCGGCCCATAATGTTACCCAAGTAATCATACATATATCTTTGATGTCTACCCCCAATTAGTTACAATCTCCCCAGTATTGTCCACCATGTTTCAAATACTTGCTGCTGAAGTCTCTATTTCCTATGTTCTTAGACCCAACAAGTACGTTTATGATTTGTGACAACTTTGTCTTCAACATGCTACTCTAGTCAATAGTTATACTTGTTTCTTCAACCCCACCAAAGCAATTATGGGGGTAGCCTTCTGTGCTAGGTACGCTATTATCTGATGAGGGTCAATCAAAAGGGTGGTTTGTCCTGGCTTAATGAAGTGAGGCCACTTCAAACTCTAAGATTCTTGAGGTGACCTCATCTCACTTTACTGGTATGCATAATTTAATGAGGTGACCTCTCTTCATTAGACAGTCACACACCATATAAAATAGTGCGACCATCCCATTAAAAACTTTCTCAAGTTATATACAATGAATGAACTCAGAAATAAAAATAAAAATAAAAATTTTTCAATTTCTACCATATTGAAAGAATTCGGAAACAAAAGAAGAAATTCACTATGCAAAAGAATGAAAAAGAAAACAAAGGGTAAAGTTCTTAATGAATATTGAATTGAATGCTATGGTATAATTACCTAAGAAATGAATTAAATGTTGTCACACAACATTGTAACAAGCTCATCACTAAGAGGATTACAAATTTTCCTGAGTAAATCCTCAAGAAAAGGAAGAATCTGACAGAAAAAACTCCACTGATTTTCACTGTGGGGAAGAACATGAGCAACTTGATTTCTGCACAATGGACATGTGGAGTGCCCCTGAAACCATGCATTTATGCACTCAACGTGGAAGCAGTGGTTGCACACCGGCAGTTTCCGGCACTTGTTGCCGGGAATCATGCCGTTGAGGCATATGACGCAGTACGAATCGCCCTCTTCGTTGCTCTCATCCGCCTCAAAAACTGCAGCGGAACTGCCATTTCGAGAACAAAATTTCTTCAAACATAAACAGCAGAAGAAGAGCATGAGAATTAAGATAAAGAGACTCATATTGCTTGTGGAAATAACTAATTTTTCCATAAAATTTCTTCAAATATATAAATCTCAAGGGCTGTGTTTTTTTTTTAATAATGTGTAAAGGCGAGGTAAAAAGGGAAAAAGCAGGTCCTACACGTAGTTAACTTCCTTTATTGTGTCTTTAATTAATTGAATAACATCTTGGAATGAAATGCTTATTAGTAATTAATTAATTAGCAATAATTCAAAGTTAAGGTCCCATTTGTTTGAATTTATCTAATCTTAACAACCACTCATTCCTATGTATTATTATTTGTTTAATAAAATGGCTCAGGGCTTGTTTGTCCAAGAGAACAAATATTATTATTTGTTATTATTATTTTTTTAATGGAAAACTTGGATTATTTCATTCCATAGCATTTGAGTCTAAAAGATTTATAAGGAAAATAGCGGACTATTCAACCATGTACAAGAAGAAGAAAATTTTAGGCTTTATTTTGCTAGAAAACAAGTGGTTGAACAATTTGACTTTTTCAGTTCTTTTTTCTTTGATGTATTTAACATTTAACATTTGATTATATTAAAGATAAAAATTGATCAATTTGTTTTCCGGTTCCAATATTTTTCTCCAAGATTATTATTATGGTCATAAATAACAAACATAACCTTAATGACATGTGATGATGGGGACAGGACAAATTTGGAGTTATTATTATCTTAGTGGATCAATGTTTGAGTTAGAAGTCAGAAATTTTGTCACGCAAATCGGATTTCTTTGACTCCAATGTGAAGTCACATTGGCGGCAATTACACGCTTGTAACATGAAACGTTTACTCAACTTTGTTCCGTCATTGGTGGAAATTAAAGAATAAAGAGATTAAGATATACCCAAAAAAAAAAAAAATTTAATGTATATTACATACAATTATCATGAGGGTCATCAACCCTTGTCTTGGCTTGGACGCGCCATTGAGCTTTTGCTAGGCCGAAGCCACTCAGGCTCACAATTCTTTGTCTATTCTCCTACTCCTCCTCTATTGTTCGTCTTATTTATCGTTTTTGAAATTTTGTTTTCGTGTGTGTTTTCTTGATAATAATTTTATGATAAGCAACACAACTTGCGCAAATGGCCCGGCCAGCCAAGCCCCAAGCTAGCTTCTTGGGCATAATTATCAGTTTTGTGTGTGTTCAGGGTCAGACCTGCATTCTACAAGGTCCTCAGCGACATTCAGAAAATAGACCCTCGTAGTGATCAACTTTTTTTCCCCTTAATAATTGGTCAAAAATAGAGAGTTGAAAAATCTACAACAATACTAATTATTATTTAGTGATAACTAAATAAAATAGCAATCTATGTTGTTGAATAAAAAGGTTGGTCGATAATTCACCAATCATGAAATGAAAAACCCATAAAAATTTGATATCTTTTATTAATTTGAGTTTTTCTCTGAATGGTTTGGGCTGTGAAAAATGAGAAAAATTTATATAAAATATATTGGAGAAAAAGAGAAAAATTAGGAGATTGGATTTTAAAATAATATATATACTAGAGAGAGAGAGAAAATAATAAATCTAGAGAAGATATAGGTTATATATAAAAATATAGATGTATAATGGGTAGGTTTCATAAGGGGGAAAAAAAAGAAAGGAAAAGAAAAATCATGCAATTGGGCCCCTCAATTTCATGGGCCCTAAGCACAAGCATCGTATGCCTCTCTCAAGTCCGGCCATGTGTGTGTTTCGCCTCATAGCTCAGCTCGAGCATTGATTCCATTTCGCTAGGTCAATCCTGGTTAACATATTGTTTAGATTTATTTATTTATTTTGAGGGAGAACTAGTAAAATCCAAATTTGGTTTGAATAACCAATACTAGTATAAACATTACAATTACAACTATATAATATATGTTTTATAAGAGTCTCCAAGTTTTCTTTTGAATTCCATATTGCTTATGCACGAATTATTATAGGGAAATGTAATCCTCACCCGTAGTTGTATAGTTTAAAGGGCAAGTGAGTTAAAAGGTCTAAACTCGAAATCTTTTACATAAGTTTAGTTACCATCATAACATATTGTGATCTATTGTCACATTGATCAAATAATCACCATTAATTAACAGTTTTAGAGCATCCCAAGACCTTATGTCAAAACAATTGATTGAAATGATTCAAACGATGTTATAAGACTCAAACATTCAAATTAAAGCCTTATTATAAACATGTTTCATACTTAAATAGATAATCGCCTATACACAGTGAACATGATGTATCATTAATATATTCATCATAAAATAAAATGTGGCGGAAACGTATTCATTAATAAACTTAAAATTTATGAGATTCACATTCACTAAAACACAGCACACATTACTAGTAAATTCAAAGTCGACTATTAATATGCCAACTTTGTGAGTAGAACCCAATTTCTTACGTACAAATTCGCTACTATTACACATGAGCTTTTTTACCTATGGATTGCCAGCCCAAGAGTAACTATGGGCCTAAATCTGTATGTTTAGAGGGCTGAGGCCCATGTCAGGAAAGAGCTAGGCCCCAATATTTAAGAGGCCTAAAAAGCTCCTTTATCTGTTCGTCAACCGAAACCAAAACAAAATGGAAGGGGCGGAGATCCATTCCCGTCATTAACCATGTCCTCCTCCACCTAAAACATCAGTTTTGCAGTAGTCGTAAAAAGTTAATGGCTGCCTGTGTTTCTGCTGCACAACCTTCTTCTTTTCTCTTATCCTGTGAATTATTACCGGCTAAAGGATATAAACCCAATTCTGTGTCATGGTCTTCATCCTTCCAGCCCCTCAAGCTTTCTTCTGTTAATAATTCAAACCCAATCGCTACCGGTCTTACCCTGAAGAAGGTATTCATTCACGCTGCCATTTCCCGGGAACCCCTTTTTTAATAATTTTTTTTAAGTCTTCTATAATCTTTTTTGAATATTTATTTATTTTTTTTATTATTGGTATTCCTTTCCTTGATTTGTCTAATTCTCAATTACTCTGTCTTGGTGCCATTGAAGTTCAGTTAGAACTAAGATGGATTCAGAATGCATTATTATTAGAGACTAACATTGACAGACAGACTGACCGTAGTTTCTAGTGCATCTGACATTTTCTTTAACCAATGTTCTTAAGACTTTATCCCAGTTATTAGAACTTAAGAAGATGACAACTCGTCAACTCCCTTGTTGTCTGACTGTCTGTTGCTCAAGCATATCGTTCAAGTTTACTCCTCCTTGCCTTGTTACATCACCTGGGGTTTCGGAGAAATATTATCTCCAATCTGGTCGTTGACAATATTTGGTCCTTCAGTAGAGATGTAAAATATAATTGTGGTGCTAATTGTTTCCTTTCCCAATCACAGATTTTATGGGCTAGGTGGCCATTGTTATGGTTTATACTCTGCTTAAAGAACTATAGGCGAGTTGAAGTGGATGAACAAAATTTAAGCTAACATATTCTCTATTCTACTTTGGAGTTATGATTGGGGATTTGAAATCCAATTCAAGCTAAGCTCCTTAAACATTGCCTTTTTAACTATTCATTTAGTTTAGTTATGCTTCAACTCTGAAGTTTCTATCATCATAATGAACTTAAGTCTGAATGTGTGCTGGCACTGGATTTTTTTGCTGGCTAAGTTCCCATTTATCTTCTTTTGAGACATGGTTTAAGTATAAAATGCAGTGTGAGCCATAAGACTTTAATTTGTATGATAGAAAACACTTGAAATTGTGATAGGGTTATGTCTCCAACAGAGATGGTAACTTCGAAATCTGAATTTTCAATGACATAATGATACTTGTTATAAAAATACGAATCTACATATATGAAATTACAGATTTATTATTGTCACATTTTCTTGAAGAGTGGATGGGAGAGTGTAAACATTTGTCATGGATTTGGATCTTATGCCTTTTTGTAATTGTTGGTCTATTGCCCATAAAATCTATCAGTATTCTGCTGTTGCAATGAAATGCATCTTTCAGTAAGTAAATTTGGTAATCACATTAACGCTGCCCCCTATTATCTCTATAAACAGACACTATCCTTTGCGAACAATGAAGGGATTTCATGTAATTGAAACATTCCTTCAGTATTGCTAGTTTTAATATTCTTTGGGAGTTCATAAATTGTTGTTTTATCTCTCTCCTTTTTAGAATTGCTAGTTTTAATATTCTTTGGGAGTTCATAAATTGTTGTTTTATCTCTCTCCTTTTTAGGAGGTAAGGCCATTAATTGTAGGGTATAGAGTTCTTTGGGAGTTCATATATTGTTGTTTTATCTTTCTCCATTTTAGGAGGTAAGGCCATTAATTGTAGGATATAGAGAACTTATCTGTCTTACTAATAAAGACTTCATAAGGGACCATGTGAGCTGCAGATCGTAATGCTCCTAGAGAGGCATATTTTGAATATAGAGGAGTCTAAGTTTCCAACAATCAACTAGTTTATCATATCCTTCTATGAACCGTACGAGCACGTCCTCTGTCACCCCCAACCGCGCTTACGGCCATTAATTGTAGCACATCCTCTGTCACGTCCCTGCTGCGCTTACGGCCATTAGTTGTAGGATATAGAGAACGTATCTGTCTTCTTCTTGTGTTTCTAGCTTAGCAGAGCCACAATTCTCTATCCTTCTTGGTCTCCTTTGCTCAATAGTGAACATTTTACCTGGGCCAGTGAAGGAATGTCTTCAAAATCTATTTTAGCCCAAGTATTTGCCTTTACTTATTGTACTTCGATCTTTTCTGTAAATAGTTCAGTCTATGTCCGTCTTCAATCACGTTGCTTGCTAATGCAGAAGATAATGATCTCATAAGATTTAATCACTTTCTTTTTGGCATTAGTTAGTTTGCCTTTCTGGTTGATGCAAGCGTATACATGAGGTTCTGCCGTTTCTTTCATCCTTTAATTTCTAAATTTTTTTTGGTTGTGTTGTATTGTGTTGACTTAACACCTCGTACATGCACTAGACAGAATTCAACACAGGCACCGCTAAATTTTGTATTGGTATTCACTACTCTGTACCCCTCCTAATCTCTACATGCATGTATGACATTTGTGACGAATCGAGAATCTAGGTCATTAGTGGTTAGTCAAGTGATACATTTTTCCCCTTACATGTAGGGATTCGTTGTTGAAGCTGCTTGGACACGGAGATCTCGCAGTGAAGCCGCTAAGAAGCCCAACCGAAAGTCATGGAAACAGAGGACAGATATGTACATGAGACCATTTCTATTAAACATTTTCTTTTCCAAAAGATTCATCCACGCAAAAGTAATGCATCGAGGAACCAGCAAAGTGATATCGGTGGCTACAACAAATGCCAAGGATCTTAGAAACACATTACCGTCACTCACAGACAACAATGCTGCAAGAGTTATAGGGAAGCTGATTGCCGAGCGGTCTAAGGAAGCTGACGTGTATGCAATGTCATATGAGCCTAACAAGAATGAACGAATTGAGGGTAGGCTTGCCATCATTCTTGATACCATCCAGGAGAATGACATAATATTTGTTTGACTCTTACACCAAGAATTCTCGGATTTGGCTTGCTGAATGCAATGTAATTTTTGCCAATGGGGTATATTTTTGACCTGGTGCATCTTTATCCCTAAAGCTGTATTTTTGTAAGGATAATATTATGTGTCGTCAATGGTGTTGAGCATCAGTCTAGTTGGAACACTTGTGGCATTAAATGATAAGTTGAACTAAAAAACACGCGTGACCCACTTAATCTAACTTATCATTTAATGACACAATCTAACTTATCATTTAATGACACAGTAGTGTTGAGCACCACTCCAGTGGTGTTGTATAGCATTCGCTTTTTGTTACATTTATTCTAGATCGAAAGTCATAGCACAAGGCACCAAACAAGAAACTCGTATCAACTAGCTTAGCCATTCTCTATTTGTTGCTGAATACAATTGCCAGTTCATGTACGACATCCAACAGGAATGAGGAATCCAATCCAAGAAAAGATCAATCCACGGCTGTGGTAAATGTTAATAGTATTTGTGTTGTGTGTGTTTGTGTGTGTTTGAGAGAGAGAGAGAGTACTTGACCTTATTAAGAGAAGTCACTCATATAATCATAAAAATAAAAATAATACAGAGGCAACAACCTCAACACTTCACTGGGGTTCACAAAATATAATCATAGCAAAAATAGTATAAATCTTCTATGTAAACAAGCAACTGCTGAAGTACAACTTCCTCATATCTGATCAAAATATTAAATCATCTGCACAAGGAAAATTAATAACTGTGAGCTTGTGATGTATTTGCAAATTGAGATAAGAATTGAAAGATGCAGACTTCTAGCGGCAATTCTTGTTAAGATACAAAATTCTAGTCTGTCGGATATTACCAGTCCTTACCTAGGTATAAATCTGGTGTGCTGTTTTGGGTAAGGCGTGGATCTTTAAGCAGCAGCAACCTATGACGGAGCAAAGAAATATTTGATTCAAACGTGACAACATAGGAAGCGCGAAAAGGCTCTCATTTTATAGTAGCAGAACCAGTATTTGCATTGGCATGACAGTGCCTTTTTATCGTGATAAAACCATCACTTCCTAATCTTCAAATTTCACATTTCAGTAAGATAGATAGGTCCATATACATTCCCAGTAGTAGTGATCTTGATAATTTACCTTGTCAGTTGAAGGGGCAAAAATAGCTTTGACAGCCTCAAAAACCTCTTGAATGGGTTTTGCGGCATCAATCTAAAATGAGAAACCAAATAAGTAGCCATTTGAGCCCTTTTTTGGCCAACAAAAAGCCCCTGTGGAGTGGGGTCAGGGAGAAAGAAACTTGATGAGAAATACTGTTATTACCTTTCTAACCTTCCCCTTGGAGTTGTAATATTCAATCACTGGAAGACTGGATTCCATGTAAACCTTAAATCGCTTCCTTATTGTCTCAATGTTATCGTCATCTCTACCCTACAAGATACAAATCATGGGAAAAGGATTAAGGCTGAGGCGATGAAAAATCCAGCAGATAAGAGAGAATCACAGAAATTACAACCAGAGAATGGAAAGAGAACAGAATAATTAGGTCAAAAAAGAAAAGAAAGACACGAACCTCATTCCTGTTCAACAGGCGTCTCCCCATTTCTTCTTCTGAACAATCAAAGAAAAGCACGAACTCTGGCTCAATTCCAGTCTGCAAATATTAACATGGTCAATAAACCCTAAGATTGGTAGATGGTACCCACGATATATTAAATGTCTTTCTCTAGAGTCCCCAAAGCAACTAGCTGCTTATAAGCATAAACAAATCATTGGGAACAAAAACCACTTTTCAATTAAACGCACAATATATGTAAAAACTGAACTGATTATTTTAACAGAAATTGATGGTGGAAGAAGAGGTAAACTAGAAAGACTTACAACGGCCTCAAAGTTAGCACGGTTCTCCTCATTACGAGGGAAACCATCAATAAGAAACTTGTCATTGCCATGTTCCTGCATTGCTCGTTGGAGTAGCTTAATTGTCTCTCAGATGGTACAATTTTCCCCTCCTTGATCATGTTCTGGATCATTGTCCTATAAATCACAGATGCACTAGTGAATCAAAACCTAATAATGTAAAAAGAATCAACCAACAGATCAAGGATGAAGTAAAAATTGGTAGTATTTATGAAGAGCTAAAGCATGTAAATAGATAATAATTGTCCTAGAATGCTGTACCCATTTTCTGAACCAGATTTTATTTCTGCTCGGAGAAGATCACCAGCACTAAGATGGATGTATCCAAAGTGCTCGACAATATTTGCACACTGAGTTCCCTTACCACTGCCAGGGCCACCTGTTCCAAGTTATTATTAAGTAAAAAGTAATAATATAGTTAATTGTTTGAAATTAATCAAAACAGAATACTGGAGAAACAGCAAGTTAGCACTTTTTCTTTTTTTTTTCTTTTTTTTTCATATATAAGAAAACCACCAAAGATGGCGAAATTTATTTCAATGGGAAATCAAAAGTACATGCAGCAGGTCAAACAAGAGAACCAGAAACGAGGCAAAGGAGCAACAAGCTCCAAAAAAAAAAAAAAACAGAGAGAAGACAACACAAGAACCAAACACAAAGACAAAGAACCCACAAAAACACAAAGAAGAAACAGAACCAAGAAATACAATGTTAGCCCACTTATTTGAATAAATACAACATAAAACAATGTTCAGCATCCAATAATGGTTGGTTTATGATTATTAGCCTTAATTACAAGAGCAACAAAGAGTAATCCAGAGAGACATGTGAATGCTAGTAATATATGTTCAGATACCAAAATTTCAAAATGGAGCACTCACCTAAGACAAAAACAACAGCAACTTTCTTGTTAGTTGCTACGCTGTCATTTACCTGCTGCAGAGATACCAAACCATATTAATACCCTTATATGAATATGCTTTTGTAAACCAGTAAGTACATATCCATCAGGCATGCCATGTTGCCAGTCTTAATTCCTCAATGGTAAAAAAAATCATCCAAACACACTCTACAGGGAAGATCAACTTATCATGCTAAATTGTTGACTAAACAATTCCTTAGTATGCAAGTCCAACAATATTCTAATTTACAACCATGAGATCATCTCGGCCCAAAACAGAGTGCATGCTTCATCTTTATTGAGCGTCCAGTCTCTCGAGCTTGAATCTTGTTTTTTCGCTGGTTAACGGTCAAACATCATTTCCAACGACATATTTTCTGTAAAAATAATGATATTCCACGTTTCTCTGTTATTTCTCTAGTTCACCGCATATTTCTCTGAAAAAAAATTCAATTCCTGAAAACGCACTTCTCAAACAATTTACACAGAACATGTCTGAGTCATTCTATTACCAGTTCTGTTAAATTTGAGTCGTACATGGTCTGAGATAATTAGATTTTTCACAATATCAAAAACAAATTGGTTTTAGGTTTAGACCTAGAGATTTGTCCAGAGTCTTACTGGAAGTAATTAGGAAAAAATCAAGTGTGGAAAAGCCAGATTTAAGAAACCTTGAATGACATATTATATTATATCCTCAAGTACCAACACCGGTGTTTTAGCTTCCGATCTGCACATCAGTGCAGTGCATTATTTATTTATTTATTTATTTATTTATTGTAATTGAGCTCTAAACTGTATATTTTAGCCGTAGACCATAGATATCCTTCAGCATCTGTCTTGCATCTTCCGCACGGGAATAAGAAATACCTATTGAAAGTTTCATTGTTTCTTTGACTAGTTTACAATGTCTAACAAACATAGAAGTGCACCTCTCACAGTCATGAATCATGATATTTTGTGACATTGATGAGATCCATGTCAAAATTAACTCCTCTGCAAAATATTATTTTACTCTCTACTTTTCTATCTGTTAAATCTTACCTTGATTTATTTAGTTTATTTAACCTTTGAAAAACTGGACAAATTTTTCCTTTAAAAAAAAATTCTGTGCTTTGGCTCCTAACCCCACATTGGTATGCATTTATAGGATTAACAGTGCTTCTGCATCTTTTGCTGGTCCAGGGCATTTTCTTGGCTCCTCACACTCAGGCACCGCCTCTTAGAACATGACTATTATTGAACTTGAAAAATCAAAATCTTGAGATTGGTCAAACCCAATTGATGGGATGCATATCTTAAACGATGATCTGATGTATATTCTCCACAAATATCAAATTTTCTTGGTTGGTCTAACCCAAAATTTAATTGATGGGAAGTATATCTTGAACGTTGATCTGATGTATGTTTTCCACAAATAACCACAGATGCTAAAAACACCTCTCTTTAGAACCATAAACAGCTTTGGAAAGCCGATGATACTAATTTGGGTCAAATACTGAAACTTAGCCCTTGAGTTTCCCTACCATGACTGCAGAAAACGAAGCTCTCCTAGCAGAGACTTCCGAAAATTGGGGATTGGTGGTCGTTTGATTCTCATAATTGTGCAAAATTTGGGGAAATTATAATGAAGAGAGAGGTAGAATATGTATTGGAAATGTAAGAAGATTTAAAATATATGGTTATAATTGAATAGTTGTCAAATCAAATGGTCAAATCTGTGGTAGGTAAAATTATAATTTGAAAAAATAATGAGAATCAAACAACCACTTATTCTAGGAATCTAGGTATATATTTCTCTACCGCAAATTTAGTGGGGTACATACAGTTGCAAGAATATTGCCCACTGAAATATGCGAGGAAAACCATAAATAATGATGAAACAAAATAAAAAGAACTACCTTGTTTGCCGAGATCAACAACAGTTCCCATGGGTTCTTATTATGTTATGTTATCTGCAAAGAGCCATGAATAATAAGACGATTAGTATACTCATGTTTTATAGGTTTTGATGCAACAATTTGAAAATAAACTGCTCTAGCATCTCAAATCAAGCAATATAAATCTTCCATAAAATGCATAAGATTGGAAAACTCTCAAAAGATCAAACAAAGCTATTAAGGACCTTTCACAATAGAGATCTAGCACTTTCCAACTATAATACTTGTTGGACTTCACAGATCAGTTGATCTATGTTTGAAATTCTATAGAGACAGCCTATAAAACAGAGATTCATCACTTCCTAAAATCATAAAACCACTAACCATCAATTTTAAATCTTAGGATAATAGTAGGCTTAAATTCTACAAAGAAATTTTGAAAAAGGTTATCAGAATAAATAAAACTCTTTCGAAAGAAACAGTAACGTAATATAAACTATGAGCAATCACAGTATAGAAGAAACATGCGACAAGAATTGAATAGACAATCAAATCTTTCTCAAAATGAGTGATTGAAATTCAGAAAGCTTATCAAATACGAACCAAAGATGAGATTTTTATATGACAACAAAAAAAATGATTAATTCAATATCCAAATCAACGCATCAATGCACTTTGGCAAGTACTTCAAATGATCCATGGAAGTGAATGAAAGGATTGCTATGAAATGGATCACAATTCAGCATCAGTCTTTTCAACTTATAAGATCACATAATTAGTGGAGAAGTCAATTTATCCTGGTACGATAATTTTAATTTGATATCAGATCACAAGAAATGACGAACTTAGTAGACAGGAAAAGATTAAGCGGATTCAAAATAAATCTTTGCACCTGGTTAATCTTTTTAATTCAACAAACAGTCAGAACCAGTCCATCAAATACGAAAATATTCTCTATAATGATCAAAAGAACAGATCTCTCTAAGTGACATCTCTAATTCCAGCAAATCAGCATTATTCAAAATAGAATCAAGCGTTTGATCAGTTAATAATGTCATAAGCGCTGATCTGACAATTCCATTAATCAGGAAAGCTAAAATTCATCAGATGACAACCGAAAATTAAGAATCAAACTGAAAATTCAGCCAACCAGCATTTCAATACGAAGAAAACAACTCATCAATCAAATTTTACTTTCGCCGTGATCCAACATGCCATTTAGCAATCAAACAATACAATCAGCCACACCTCAAGCAAAAAACAAAAAGAATTAGCAATAAAAAAGATGTGATAGGCACCCCGTAGATAAATGGAAAAAAGAGAGGGAAATGGCTGGGATCTAACAACGGGAGAAGAGGAGCGAAGATCTGTATTTATTTATTTATTTATAGAGAAAAACGGGGGGCAGTGTTTAAATGGCAACACACGATATTTTTTATTATTATTGAAAAAGAAATAGAAACAGAAATAGAAAAATGAATTTTGGTATCTTTTTGTTTGTGACTCCACCCATTTTTCTAGAATGGTTGGGCGCGTGAGAGAGTAATGTATTTGTCGGTTGGAGAACGAAACGCGGAAGCTTCTCTGCCCCGTTTGCGTGGAATTTATCTGTTACATCATGTACTTATTCGTAATTTACGCTTTTATTTATTCGTCCACTCAGTGGTTTGAATTACGTTATTGTATTAGTAAAACCAATTATGTGTTATACGAGTAGAAAAATTCACTAAAATATATTTTTATATAGTTAAATATAAATTTGTAATATTTACATCTTTGTAGAAAAGATAAAAACACAACTACATAAGTTTACATTAATTAAATCAATAAGCTCAATAGATTTAGTAATCGTAAAGCTTAAGATCCTTTAAAAAACAAGATACATTCTTATATATAATCCTCCACACATATATATAATAACAGAAAATATATCTGTTACCCGCCTCATTTTAAAAAATCATAATAAAAATAACAAATTCAAAAAAAATATAAAATACATTAAAAAATTCAAATAACATTAAACTCACCAATACACAATGTAGAGATAGTGAATTAACGAATTATGGTGAATTAGAGTTTATTTTAGAATTGACATTTCATATTTAGTATTTTAATTTGTTAGCAAAAAGATTAATAAACAAAATAAATATGTAAAATAGTTAAAGTTTAATTATTAACTCAATGGTCATACGTTCAAATTTTCTATGAATTCTTTCACAAAATTTTTGTTAAAAAGAAATGAACAGTTATTGTAAAATTTACTAATAAAAAAGTGAGAAAATCACGGTATAAAAGGTATTGAAAATTAAGTGGATTAATTAATACAGATATAGATTTTATAACATGCTCAAGTTTTCAAATTAGAGATCAGAGTTCAAAACTCGGTTTTTCTATGGTTTACAATGCATAGGTGGAGGATGAGTGGGAAAGAGGTTTACTTCATTATGGCCAAGTCATCTGCTCCAATCCCCCCACAAATTTCAGGTGAACCCACTTGAAAAGAAAAATCACAATTATTCTATTTGTCCATGGCGGATTACACGGCAGTTCCTAAATCAAACCAAAATGACTTAAACACCCCTATTTGAGTTATTGAAATTTTAAAATATCGTCTGACTGGAAACAGTAAAAGAAAAAAAAAAAGGAAAAAACAAACAGGTTGTTTGATTTTATTTATTTTTATAATTTAGAATGAGTGGTAAAGATTTAATTGAAGTTTAAAATGGAAAGAGATTGTTGTGCTTAAATCAACAGTTGACTTTATAAAATAAAAAAATAAACAAAACCGATCAAAACCCAATACCCCTCCTCCCCATAACAACAGATCGGCAGCTCCTCCTCTCTCAAATTTGGATTTCGAAATTCAATCTAGGGCTTAAAAGTGTCTCTCATTTTCGATCTGTGCATTTTTGTTGTGATTTTGGCCCTCGATTTCATTCCGGTAGCTGCGAGCAATTTCAGTTCCATTCCAACTATTGCGAGAAAATCTGAGAGATCGAGCAAATCAACTTATCGCTCTTCTTCATCAGGCAAGCTTATAATGATTTCTCTCTGTGTTTATTATGTTATTTACGTAGAAACTTGTATTTTTCCTTTGTGTCTCTGCGTTTTTCTCCTTAATGGACTCCGGTTTTGACGAGCACGACCGTTTACTTGTTAATCGATCTTGTTTGGATGTTCATTTCTGGACGCTTCTCGAAAAATCTGCAATCTGCTCAGAATTTAGATTTTTAAAAAAAATTCGATTATATCAACTGAGTATGTAAATGCGTTGCATGGTTGTTGTCAAATTAAAATATAGATCACGACCATATTATTAATTAATATTATTGTTTTTAGTGATGGATCGTTTTTTGGGGTTTGATTGTGAATTGATTACTTTCCTTATTTCTTGATTCGGCTCATAATTTTAATTTTAAATTTAATTAATGAAAAGAAGTTTTCTCTTTTGTTCTTTTTAGTTTCTACTACATGATGATGTTTCTCAGATGAGAAAATTCAGAACCTACGAACATCGAGTTGCTTTCGGTTACTTCAGGTAAAAATCTATCTTTCCACCCCTCTATTTTTGTTCTCACTCTCCGTTTTGTGTGAAATGAACCATTTTGGAGCTTGTAAAATGGTAATTTCTGTTATCTTATATTTACATTTGATTCCCACCTAACTGGGTTTTGGATTTAGGTTTCGAAATTCCAGTTATTGTACCAATCAGGTTCTCCATCTAAAATTACCCCATATTAGATACCAAGATTATGATAGGTAATTAAAAAGAGTTAACTGATGGTAAGGAATGGTTGTAGATTTGCATTTTAAAGCATACCTGAATTTTTGAAATTTTTCCAAGAGTGCATAATAGATAGAATTAGCTACTACTACTCAAGTTTCTCAATTTTCTACGGGTATTTTCCCACTCAAACCGTTCTTACTCAAGAACCCCAGTTTTTGTTGACTTTTCCCCCCTTAAATACAAAATATTCTCTATTTAAGCCAATATAGAACTTCAGAATTATTGAGACCTTAATAACAATCAAAGCTTGTTCATCTTGTAATAAGAAAGGAAATCAGAGAAACCAAGCATGGTGATAATACTGCAAGATTTTCAGAACAGCAGTTTGATTGTTTCCTTCATGACTGTGCTTGAGGGTTCTTACATGGAAAATGACAGATTTTGGTTCGAATATGGCTCCACTTGTGGAAATCTTGCCATGTTAATCTAAACACCCCTATTTGAGTTTCTTGCATTTCACATTGACATGGAAAGCTCCCTGAGAAATGTGGAAAACTTAATTAATCTAATATATGTGTGTGTGGGTGTGTGTGTGTGTGTGGGGGGGGGTGTCTTTTTGTCCATTACTAGAAACATTTTTGTTGTGGCTCTAGTTTTTTGGCTGTTTTGATTGTGAGACTCGATTTACTGGTTTCTTCTGCTTTTGGGGCTTGTTGGCGTGGTTTCTAATGTTGGCTTTGGTGTGATTCTTTCTCTGTGGTTGCTGTTTCTTCTCTTCCTCAAGTGCTGACTACTGCTTCTGTTTCTGCAGTAGTTTCCTCATGCCCACGTTGTGCTGATTGCCTTGTTTGATGGCTGGTGTTTTGTTAAAGATTACTTATTTGGTTTTTTTCCCCTTTAATTTCCTCAAGCTTCTCAAGTATGAGAATTATTTTATGCATTTAGTCTAATGGATATATGTTACTTTGATTTTTTTCTTACGTATGAGAAAAACTTGTGTTGTATTTGTGTCAAAGAAAATGATGACTTGTCACGCCTACTGCAGAGGTGTGCACGGATTGCCAAAAAAATGCATTACTCTATTTTTCTTCTTTTTCATTTCATCAAAAAGCTTTCCCAAGTCTTGTGCTATATATCTTGCTTCCTTATGAAAGTCGAAGTAATGCGGCAACAATAGATAAAATGGCAGCCAAAAAAACTCATACAACCGATCTTTGGAATAACCTTTTCTTACTCTTATGTTTTAAATCTTTACTAGTATTTCACCTGTGCGTTGCTTGGAAAGAGTGTCTCAAGAAAAATGAAAAAAACAAATGTATTGGTAATAAATTGAAATAATCTTTATCCTCTTCTCAAGTAAAGAAACCATATCATGCATTATGAAATACTCTTCGTATCTGATCATAGTGACTACTTGATTATTAGCCAGACATGGTAATACGATTTAGCTGCACGAAATTATTAAAGTTAATTCTACCGATACACTATCAAATTATCCTTCACCGGGCCAAAAAATTTTCAATGAAACAATTAATTTATGAACCCATAATTGTCAAGAGAAATATCGAGAAAAAATCTGCATTTGTGAGGGGAGAAAAAGCATAGCATGCTTACACTAAAAAAATGAAACGAGAAAGGAGGATAGAAAAACAAAATATAATTAGTTAAGAAAGTTTGCAGCTATAAACAAAATATAATTAGTTAAGAAAGTTTGCAACTGTGCTTATACTTTAAAAAAAAAAAACAAAGAAAGAAAGAAAAAAGGAAACCCAAAGATTATCAGAGGAAATCCGAGCAGAAAATCTGTATTTCCACATAAACTAATGTTATAAAAATAAATTACAAACTTATTAAGTCTAATTCGAGTCCCTACCCTATAGCTGAATGACAAACTTATTTATAAGATCCCACTCAACTTTTCTCCAACTAAAAAGTTTGCTGGCAGAAATATGGGAGGGCGTTCGACATTTTGGGTTCAGATACTTTCAAGCAACAGTACAGGCAACAAAAATAAAATGGCAGCTCAAAACCATCATACAATAGAACAAGGAAAAAGGTGTTCCAAGAACAAAAGTTACCGGCTTCGAAGGGGCACTCGATTCCATCGTCTTCATCATCCTCATTGTCGTCCAACAATTGAGCTTTGAACTCATAATTAGGGATGGCAACGGGGCTTGGCTTCCCCCGACCCCGACCTAATTTTTTTTACCCCGCCCCGATCCCTAGTTGAATCGGGGCGGAGACTGGTCAAGGCGGGGAAAAGAAAATCCTCGACCCTTACCCCGAATTTTTTTGTAATTTTTTTTTTTTTTTGATTTAGAGGACATGCACATGGAATATTAACACAAGAAGGCACATTTATAAGAAAATAATTTAGGCCATGTACAAGATAAAACCAATTAGCCCAAAGCATGTGTGTCACAAGCATTAGCTTTTATAATGAGTTGTTCTTATTCTACTTTTCTATGGATTCGTTGTGGGATGCCTTCCCATGTTGATGTAGTATAAAGGCAAATAAAATCCCACATTGAAAGTGAAAAACGAAATCGGGATATAGTGTGTATAAAAATGGGCCAATTGCCAAATACCCCCGAAGTTCTAGGAGGGAAAGGGGGTTATGGGGGGCTGGTCTTGGACCATATTCCCCCGAGCCCAAGACAAATACCCTGAGCCCGAAACAAATAACAATTAAGCAATTTTTATACAAATAGTAATGCTTGAGAACCTAATAAAAAAATAATAATTAAGTAATTTTTATATAAATAATAATGTTTTGAGACCTAGTAATATTATACAAAGTAAATTTTTTTAATAAATAAAAAACCAAAAAACCGGGTTTCGAGGCGGGGGAATCAAAACATGTCTCCACCCCGCTAGTGATTTGGGGCATAGCTTTATACCCTGTCCCCCCTGTTTTCAATCGAGTGGAGAATCCACACTCTGTTTGGGGCGGATTCTCATCGAGTTCGGATTTTCAGATTAATAAATCTGTCATCCCTACTCAAAATCACCATCGACGACCAATGGATTTTTCGCTTCTCCTCCTTCACTAAACGGATCAAAATCTTTGGAATCAGTCATCGTGAAATTGATTCTTCAATTGCACAAGTGATTCGAGCCAAAATTTTTAGTTAGCTTGCCCAAATTGAAATTCCCTCTTTTTACTTCACCCCAGCAAGCCCCAGTTCGAAACCCCTCTGGCGTCAAGACTAAATTTCAAATGAATTGGCTATTTTGCTTTTTGCCAAACTATCGCGATATTTTGACTTAAGAATTTCTCTCGATATTTTATCATTCCCAGCCAAAAACCCCATTCGGTAACCGGCCATGTAACCCACTAGCTACAAATAGAATAACTCAAAAAATCACCCGTCCTCCCCCACCAAAACCCCAATTCTATTTTGTGATATCGGCTCTCTCTGTCTTTCTAATCCCAAATCCTAACGTAGGTATGTATAATGAGTCGGCCGGCTCGGGGAAGGCCCGTGGCCCGGGCCATAAAAAGCCCGAGCTGAGCCAGCTCATAGCTCGTTTAAGATGGGCCCGAGCCCTAAATTCTGGGGCAATCTCGAGCCGGGGCCGGCCTGTGTGGCTCGAAGGGCTAAATGGGCCAGCTCGTAATTACAGGCCTAATAGGCTGAATCGAGCAGGTCCGTGTCAAACTTAGGTAGGAAAGAAAAAAATTAAATTAAATTAGGAAAAAAATTTTAAAAAGCTGAGCCGACTTGGCTCGGCTTGGAAAAGGCCCGAGCCAAAACTCGGGTCGAGCCTAATTTTCAAGGCTGAGCCGAGCCGGACTTTGGCTTGGGTTTTTTCAGCTCAGGACCAAAAAAGCCTGAGCCGAGCTCGAGCCCAAATGTTGGCCAGCTAACCCGGTTCGGCTCGACTTGTTGATATCCCTATCCCGACTTGAAATTGGACCAGCAACCATCGCACCCCCAGCCGACCGCCACACCACCGGACAACCTAGCTACGAGCTATCATCGAGCCACCATGGCTCCCTCATTGCCGGCGGAGTCAACAGACGCTGGCGACACCACAGAGAAAATTCTCTGTTGAAGGGTAACCTTTTTATCTCTTTGGTTTCTGTTTTTCATTTCCCCCAAAGTTACACTGGTCTTGTTCTTAGCTTGGAATGTCTTGTTCTTTGACATTTATGGTTAAAGCGGAAGGAATACTATTTTTGCAGGTCAAACAATTAAGATAATCACATGAGAAAGAGGGAATTTTCAACTTTCAGTATTTTTGTTAATTATATAATTTTTACACAGACTTTTTTTTAATATAAAATTGTGAGCCTGGCAGAATTTGGTGTCCATAGGGTGTTTTGTGGAGTTTTCGCAAGAAATTTGGGAAGAGAGTAAACCTCTTTCCTACTCATCCTCCACCCCAGGCATTTTACTCCATTCTATAAGGACACCATAGAAAATCCGAAATTTTATGCTTTCTTTCTAACCCACCTTGCAGTGTACTAAAAAACTCATATAAACAAGTGAAGGCAATGCTTATAGTCTTATATTGGAAGTTTAGAGTTCATTTTTCCTCATGTCGTATGGTTTTATCACGCACTAGTTTTTTCACACGTGTGATGCACGAGAAGAATAATTCAAATAATCTAATTTATTATACATATTTGAGAAATTAGATACCCACAAATGTTTTTAAAAA
This sequence comes from Nyctanthes arbor-tristis, assembly GCA_963692815.1. Taxonomy (NCBI): domain Eukaryota; kingdom Viridiplantae; phylum Streptophyta; class Magnoliopsida; order Lamiales; family Oleaceae; genus Nyctanthes; species Nyctanthes arbor-tristis. The sequence continues at coordinate 1,289 of CAVNYN010290075.1, read as the reverse complement.
TTTGAAAAACTTGATATCGTAATATAGTATTATATATTTGTTTACGAAAAAGATTACCTAGACAAATAGTTCCTTCTTTTTTATTTTAGTTTTTTTAATTTTTAATTATTAATAGTTATATTTTATTTTTTTATCAGCATAGTTATATTTTATTTTAATTTTTCTTATGGTATAAATAATCAATTCATAAAAATCAACAATTATATTAACTCTATTTATGTGTGTCAGACCCATGTAGTATGATGATATCTTAATTAATTTTCAAAACTATAAATAAATCTCATCTTAATTGCTAGATTTTTATGAAAATGAAAGGAAGATTTAGAAAAAAATGAATATAAGATGAATAAAGATTATAATTATGAAGATAAGATAGAATTATGAAGATGAGATAATTCAAAAATTTTGGAGATAACTCAAATAGAAAATTTAAAAAAAATAGACATAAAAAACATTTACCGCACCGATTACCACATCTGGAAAAAAATTACCAAATTGTTCCCAATTCTAGGAAAATTTGCGGGAAAACTGCGGTAAATTTATACCATAGTTCTTTTCATTTAATTAATATATAGATAGATTAATCACACTTTTACCATATATTTATATGTTTAAACTTATCTAAATCCAATACTTAGTGTCGACACCTTTTCACTTTTAAAAGCTTTTCCCATCAGCCCCGTTTGAGGGTGTGTTTGATTCACTTTATTATTAGAACATATCTTATAATCTCACTTATTACTGATTTGACTGTTGATTTGACAATTATTCATTTATAATTATAAATTTTAAATTTCTATTAAATATATAATACTAATTTCATCTTATTATAATTTTTCTTTATAAGTCAGTCAATATAATGAGAATCAAACAGAAAATTTTTAAGGTAAATTTCACCGATGGTTCAACCTTTCTAAAATGTAAGGAATTCATCTGTATTCTCTTTTCTCAACGTCTAGGGTCCCATCCTTGTGGAAGTTCGCGAGAAAGGTCGGTGTTAACTTTTCCTCCAAAATCACCATTAATTACTTCTCAATTGAATATTCTACCCTCCCTTTTAATTATATTCTGTGGACTATTAACAAAACACTATTACAGAGTTCTTTATGTTTTAAGAGATCGGAAGAGCGATAAGATTAAGCCACTTCAACTCAAAGGGACAAAGTGAATGAATGAGGGGATGAAAAAAAGGGGGGAGTGTTGTGTATTTACCGTAGGTTATTGATATGCCCAATACGGGGGGGGGGGGGGGGGGGGGGGGGGGGGGGGGGGGGGGGGGGGGGGGGGGG